>SKCR01001889.1:0-307471 GCA_019454045.1 Zanthoxylum bungeanum | reverse complement strand
TTAAGCGGAACCCATTGACCTTGGAAAGCTTCGTAATCAATGTCGATGGACAAGAATTGATCTTGACTTTGGCCAACAAATCACAACTTGGACAAGACACCAATATGGAACAAAACTTTCATGATTCAAACACATCCGCGACGGACAAAGGTCTTGACTTTGGCCAACAAACCAATTCTAGTCTTGGATCTTGAGTAAGAATCACTCAATGGAAGGAAAAACGCTTAATATGATGTTGAGGTTTTTCGCGTAATTGGCAACCAATTAATTATCTTTGTTAAGTCTCATCATCATACACCCTTAAACATGCATTCTAAACACATAATAAGGCGCGTAAAAAATAAATATAATGATATGCGGATGATATTTAAACATTGTTCCTAGAACAATCTCTCACTTTCCTCTCTCTCCTCTCTCTCCAGCACATGTATTTCTTCTACCCGATTACATAACACTTCTAAAGAAACCTCAGTTACATTGAGGGGAATAGGTGAGAAGAGAAATACACAGAGTCAAGAGGTAATAGGCTGGACTCGCAGGTCCAATTAATAAATTCTAAATTTATTACAACAATTTCCAAAATTGCCCTCACCCATCTAATATCCATCCGATATACATTATTCATACATACATCGCAACCATGTATTCACACAAGCATGTTATCAATCAATCTAATCTAATTAATTAATCTGAAAATTAATGATCATCCAATGTTCAAACAACGATTTGATTTTGCGCGAGTCAAACTCGTTTTGCGAATAAGTACTCAAAGTACGAATTCTTGAATTAAATTAAACTACAACATAAAATCCAATTTAATTTGTATTTAATATTAACTCATTTATTTAATTCCAAATTAAATATTACACTTTATTAATGAACCTTTACGACTTAGATTCCAAATCTAATCGATACGGGTCTCAAAGCCCCGATTAACATCCAATGTCAATTTAATTTAAAGTCCAATGGGCTTTTAATTAATTTCTAAAGCATGGACTTTTGGTCAATAGGTCAAACCCAAATACCAAAACTCATTTAAGGAATCACCCTTATTTGTCAAGAAACCAATTTAGGCCCATTAGGCCCAATTAAATTAAATGTCCATTAAGTCATAATTGGACTTTATGGTATGGTTTTGGGCCCAATTGGATCCAACCATTTTCCTAAACCAAACTTGGCCCAACCAAGCCCATTAAGCCCAATTACAACTTTTCAAGCCCAATTTCCAAAATAGGCCCAATTAATTAAATTACCAAATTCCAAATTTCATAACTTAATTAACCTAAAGTGTATGCCATAATTAATTAACCAAATTAATATTTCCAAAATACTAATTCACTCAATTAATTATGCTCATTATCATCAACATATGTCCACACATTTGAATCAAAAATCACATCATTTTACATGCTAATACTCACGGCAATTTGGGGTTTTTCATGTCCGATTCGGTTTCAATCCAATTAAATCCATAATCAACATTAGCCAATGTTTTCCAACTCATCCAATGATCAAAAACACAAAAAATACCATGACATTAGGGCAAGATTAGATTCGGCCAAGCCTAACCAATTGGGGAAAAATTGATCCAATCAATATTTCATGAAATTGATCATATACAACTTCAATACAACATCATTCAAGCATACTCAATCAATTAATTTTATCAAATCATGCTAAAAATGATTTTACCAAAATTTTACCCTAAATTCATTTCATGCTCAAAATGGCTCAAGATACCATTGTTGGGTTTCTATTAAGTCCCAATGATCATTTTCAAGCAATGAAACACATGTGAATACTCAACAAAGAATGGCGGAATCATACTCACATTGATCGGTTATGCGATGCGAGGAAAAAAACTTGAAGCTTTCCTCCAAGGTGGCTCACGGCAGTGGGCAGTTTGTGCTCCTCCAAGAATTCGGTCATGGTGTCCTCCAAGCTCCAAGCTTTGGGTTGTGTATTCCATGATCACGAAATTAGTTCCCTATCACCTTCACAAGACCCTTAAAGCGTGCAAGCACTCCGGAAATTTTGCCGTAAAACTTCCTATGCTTCTCCTACAACTCACGGCATTTGCAGTGAAAATAGGGAAGAAAAAATGGCCTAAGCCGAGAGAGAGGAGAAGGAAAGAGAGAGGAGAGTGTGTTAGGTTAATTGATTTCCAAAATCAATTAAAACATATACCATATTTTGAATTTCCAAAAGTCAAAAGGTACAAGCATTAAAGCTTTCCAACTACCACCACCAATCACTCATGACAAGTTGTCAAATCACTCAAAGTGACTAGACATCACATCAATCGATTGACTAGTGATTTGACGCTTGATGTGACTTGTGGGCCGCACTTGAATTCGAATGTGAGTGCACCCGCAAACACTCCCGGGCTCGGGTTCACTAATTCCAAATTAATGAATTTTCCGTTACGACGTAATTAAATAATTATGTCTAGCAAAATTACTATTCACATCGCTAACTAATTAATTCTAAATTAACTCGTTTGCCCGAATTAAAATCCAATTTTAATTCCACGTCGAAATCCAATTTCGTTTAATATATCGAATATATTAATTTATCGATTAATTCCAAATTAATCATTCTCTCTCTTTTAAATAATATTTTATCCCAGATAAAATATCTCTGTAATTAATCCCAGATTAATTTTCTCTCTTATCTCTAATTAATCCCAGATTAATAAAGTGTGAGTCATACGTCATCGGTGAATCTTCGGGAAGCGACCCATGAGATCCCCGGATATGTTGGCAGTAAATCCGGTCGTCAGACTATCCGAACACGTACGTACCTAGTACAACATTTTTACCGATTTACAAGACATGGTTTGCTTCTAGCAAAGAATCATGCCTACCCAATTCTCCAGAAATATTCTTACTGGAATATGTGATCTATATCAGGCGTAGTATACGTAGTATTGCGTATAACGATCCAGTATCGGATGTCACGTGCAAGGCCTGGGGCTAGAAATGTGTCTGCCCCGCACGAAGCACATATCGGATCTCTAGTAACTAGTCTCTATTATCGGATAAACATGACCTAGTCATAATATCCCGATAGCTGCAGCATATAAGAGAACCAGTTACGTATCCTACGTGATCATCATCTCCACTATGACTTGAGTGATACTTCCATCTCGACATCACACCCAATACACTACGATTCTCAATATACACAGAAGAGGCGTACACAGAACCTGTTAAAGCCTTGGACGACCAAAACCAAAGTATATTGATTGTCGCAAGTATTAACGGTGCAAGTCTCAGGTTAAGACCAAATACACCTACCCTGATTCGGACTTCCATAGACATATAGTCATACTACCAATGGAATTCCGAGGGGTTTATCCAGAGCGAAGCTATTTTCCGTACCATCGGTAAACACAACTTCCTATTACACTTGCATGAGTATCTTATACCCAAATATATGAGAACTATATTGTTATGCTCCCATAACACTCACAAGTGCAATACTAGTCTATTCCGCATTATCGATGTCCAATCTCGATAATACTACGACAGGGATATTTAATGATTAAACCTTCATGGATTGATACTGTCTCATATCTTATCAATCCGGAACTAATCATATGGACCTTCTATCATTTTATACATCTTGGTAATCTAATTACAAATGATAAAAGAGCAATTTCCTTTGTCACATAGTTAATTTGTACAACAACACCATGATCTGTACAAATAGTGATGTTATGGGCCATAACTGTCCAACATATACTCCATCACAATCATTCGTTTGCTCTGCACCAACTGTTCTGCTCTAACAAGGGTAAACCCAAAGCTTGACAAATTTAATCACATTCCTCTATGAAACCATTGGGGTTAGTGTTACGCTCAGTCTTAAGGAAAGTCAGTGGTTGCAATTTTCTGAACTCTTGTAATGTCACAATTAAATCTTGCCATTGACCTATAGGAGCTTGGGGTTGCAGTTGAATGGGTGGTGGCGGGTATGACTTGACCGTGAGCTTGCATTTGCTGTTGGGTCATAATATTCACTAGAGTCTGTAAGGTTTGGTGAATTTGCTGCATTCCAATATGAGCAGCATGAGGTGCTGGTTCTTCGGCTACATGAGATACCATTATCATGTGCCTCTTACTAGCAGGACGCCCCCTACCCCTAGGCCCAGGCTCATGTGGTATCGATGAGCCTTGATCTAGAGAAATATCTTGTGGTGCTCTCTCACGTGCACATTTCTTCTCCGGAGGCATAGATCAAATCTACAAGAGGGATTTTAAAATATTAGCTAAAAATGGATATAATTTCATTGAATATACATAATATAGAAAGTTTGGAGATGTGCCTGGATGATATGGATATCGGATAAACCACATTCTACATACGAGTATCCTGGACATACTACGCATGTAAAGTTCCCATATCCTTCATTTGCAAGTCACCGAACTCCAATCTCAATCTCTAAAACCCCGTTCTGATATCATAACTGTAACACCCCGCCATAGGACGAATGCTACCGGCATTCGACATGATTAACCCATCTCCATAAGCCTCTAAATTTTTTTAAAAATGACATGATGTATCCTAAAACTAGACAACATGGATCAAGTTCAGTATCAAAACAAAACATGAACTAAACATCTAACATATCAAAGGACCTCAGGTCCACATAAAAACACATCAAAATCAAAACTTAAGGGCTATGTGCCCACAACATCATAACTCAAATAACATAATCATATAATATAAATATTTACTATTACATTTCCCTTTTATAAACTAATAAACCCAATACCCTAATACCCAAAAAAAAACCTGGTGACCTAAAAAATAATATCCATCATCCAACACATCATCGTTGTCAAAAGTAGAGGTTACGGCAAAAAGAGGAGAAAATCTGCAATCATCAACAAACTGAGGGGGATTAGTCTAGTGGACTCAGTGAGTAGATACCAAATAATAAACCACAGAAAATTCAAAGCATGTCCATAAATCATTTTTTCATGCATGCATCGTCAAAAACATATCAAGCATTCAATGCCAAAGTCGCATGCGAAGACTGAGCGAGGAACGAATGATCCCTTGTCGACAAGGTAGCGGGTCGATCCATTTCTGATGGTCGAGACCCTAAACAAGCACCCCGTTAGAAATATGATGATGAGTCATAAAAAGAAACATAAAAACATGCATCAAGCATCATGACAGAAACATATCATCAATCGAACGTCTCAGCAGAAACATATCGATAATTCAGAAATCATGAAAATATTTAACAAGCACTGAGACGAAAACATTTAATCATTATGCAAATTATTTTAAAAATTTAAAGCTCAAAATAAACAAAGCTTCAAAACATAAAACCTTTTAAATTATAAGTCAAGAAAACATAAAATAAGGCTTCTACTCACAGTGATAGATTGTAGAAGATTACTGAGAGGTGGGCGGTTGATCGAGCTATCGATTTACGGTAAGATAAAAATATATGAGATTCTTGACTTGATCTCTTGAAGTAAAGAAAGTAAGTGCATGTTAAATGTGGACAAAACATGCTACTATTATACAACATGGATTCTATACAGCCAATCACTGCATCATTCAAAAATCAAGTCACATGCATCATTCAAAAATAGGTGAGATTCTTGACTTGATCTCTTGACTTGATCCATTTCCCATCGAAGCTATTGTTCACTATGGTTCATTATTCATCTGAATCTTCCTCCCTCATTTCACGTGTAACCAAGCACGGATCGGAAAAATTACCACTGCCATCTTGTAATACTATTCGAGAGCTTCGATTTTACGGGTGGCTCGGGCCGTGAAACAAAATGACGAGTCGGGATCAGGAAAACCCAACTCGCATGAAATCCTCCTCGTTCTCGTCGGTGCCGGTGAGCTAGGGGCCGCTGCCGGCCAGCAGAAGACAGGGGGTTATCGGCGCACCCCCATGTGCCGGCCGATGAAGGCGGCAGGCCGCCGGCGAGACAAGGGTGACTCAGCTTGCGTTTTTTAGAACGGGAGGTGTTGTGGGGAAAATGAGATGGTTTTCCATCTTTGTAATAAGCACAAACAATGGGGTATTTATAGAGAAGTTTCTGGAATTTACTTTCAGACCCCCAAATATTACAATCAGGCCCATATCATGGAATTTTCTCGTGAATTCACATTTTTGAAGCCCTTCTGACACAAATTTTGAAAAGTATTCAACATGAAAGTTGTTCTTCTCGGAAAAATGAGTTTGGTGGTTTATGAATTAGCTCAATCGAAGTTTGTTTGAAAGTTTATAGCCAAAACAAGAATCTTTTACGCGTAGAATGATGTAAACAGGAATCGCTTAACCAGTTCTCAAAACCACATGTTTTCCAACGCAACAAAGCTTCACTTTAAATCGTTCTGATCTATTTTCCCACACATAAACTCTTATTTTTGAATGGCATCCTGTTCCAAATCCTTAATTTTAATTCAGAAACCTTCCAACAATGTTCCTAAAATCTCGGGATATTATATTCTCCCCCTTATAAAAATTTCAACCTCAAAATTTCTCCGTCCTTAGGTCTGATCATTCTGAACCGAAAACACGAATGTTATAATCTTATATGTATTTGGAATCACCCCACTTTACACCTTTTCAAAGGCACATATTCCATACATCAATACAAATCATGTTATTTCCAAACAAAACACATCGAATCAAACATTTCATGCCAAAAACACATCAAACTTATCATCTCGATTCACACTCCTTCATAGGAACGCACTCAAACCATATCAAACCCATCCATCAACAGAAAAATAAAGTCAAACACGGATTCTATACAGCCAATCACTTGCATCATTCAAAACGGGGAACATAACACATATTTTTTACATGCAATCAAATATAGTATCAAAATGAAAACTTAATACATATTTTATACTATCTATTTCATCCATAATATAAAACGGAACTCATTCATTTCACATCTTGTCATTCTATATCATATCTATAAACGATATCCATATCAAAATTTACATGCGTATATATCCAATCGCATAAACAACATTGTATGGCTGACAACATAGCACTAATAACCATCACAACACCCAAAAGATATGTGACTAACCATAAACTTCATACGTACTCTTGTAACGAATATAATCTTTTATATCAACAAATATATCAATTGTCACAACCAGAAGTGACATATAATCCTACATGCTCTTATGATGTTGATAGTCTGAAATCTGTCAATCTCTGTCATCATTCAAAATAGAAAACGTAAAATGATCTCTTTTAGAAACCATTTCGAAAACACATTTGAAAAAAACTCTTTCACTGTAAATGAAAATCAATTTCAAAATCCATCATCATAAATCCATATCAAGCATCCAGCATAACTCACTAGACGGAACATAAACAAGCGCCCAATGCCCGAATCGCGCTCACAGATCAGACAATGAACAAAATGATCTCCTGTCGACAGAGGGTCGGGTCGGCCCTGCAGTTGGGCAAATCCCTATACAAGCATCACAACGAAAACATGTCATATCAAATTATAAAACTTTAAAAACCATATACAAGTGTCGTGTCGGAAACATATCAGATCATATAATATCATGAACAATGTCGAAATACATCAAAATCAAAATGTAATTCTTCTAAAATCATTTTCCCCCAAAACATAAATATGTGTAAATCAAAAATAAATCTTTGATGCAAAGTTTTCAAAATACATAGCGATCATCCACTGTTTAGTCGTGCGCACATACCAGATAGTGTATGGACCATGTCGACAGGGCAGTGGGCCAACCATTTTCCGATGGTTTGGACCCCATAACAAGTGCCCTGGCCATACCGGAATAAACATATACAAGCACCACGGAGGATCAAAAACATAAAATCATCAAGCACCGTGACAGAAATAGATTTTTGAGCATCTCGGGGAAAACAAGTTTTACAGTTTAAAAATATGCTTCGAAACTAGGTTAAATTTATTCATTTAGAAAGTCACTTCAAGGCGCATGATATCTATTCTATGATGTACTGTATGCATAGATCATCGCAGGAACCGTAATTCCCTTCGACGAGTGGCATAGCACCAGCCAAATTTATCATTGAGATAAATTGAGTTTCTCATTGAGTTTCTCAATGATAGATCATCGCAGGAACCGTAATTCCCTTCGACGAGTGGCATAGCACCAGCCAAATTTCAGACCAGTGAGTGGACACTCTTCTCTAAAGTTGACTTTTATGATGTATTTTTACATATCAGACTTAATTTTATGTTTTTAAGATATGTAACTGGATACAGACATTTCATGACTTAGCTGATTTTTATTACAGTTATTTCATGAGAGATTATGTTTTAAGATATGTTTGAGAAAGAAATATTTTCAAAGTATGATTTTATGATTTTCGAGGCATGGCGAAAAACCCACCTCAATATGTAACTGGATACAGACATGGAATTGACGGATGACATGAACATGTAGAGGACTGGGGGATGGTGATACGCAACACCTTTAGATTCTAGTTCAGGACTAGGGATGACAGATGCCTCTAGATACTAGTTTCAGAGCTTGGAGGGTAGCATAGATCTGCACCCCCAGTTCTAGTTCAGTGGTTTGTGATGAGTGGTAATTATATCACTATTTCCCACTCATTTGACCTAATATTTTGTATAGTTTCTTGAGTTTTGTGAATATTTTGATGTGTTTTGTGTTATTTTGTAGATAAATAAAGTTTCAGGACTCTTTGGAGGTGATTTGGGCCAAAACAATGAAAATTGGACGAAAATGGAAAAATGGTCATTTCTCGCATCGCGATGCTCAGCCTATGCCGTCACGACGCCTAACGTGCGCCTAACAGTGCTAACGTGCGTCGGGTCCATAAGTCAGAATCTGAGAAAATTGACTTTGCTAACGTGCGTCGTGCCACGTGTCACTATCACAGCCGATCTGCTAACATGTGTCGTGCCATGTGTCATCATCCTACGGTGCCGACAGTCACCATCGCCACGTGTTGCCACGTGTCACTCCACCTGTCAGCCATGTCATCGTCCGCATCACCGGTTGACCAAGTCAAACTACCATGTCATCGCCATGTCATCATCAACCAATCACAGCGTGCCACGTGTCGCAATTATATGGTGCCGACAGTCACTTTCGCCATGTGTCGCCACGTCAGCGCCATGTCAGTATCAATTATTGGCTCACTTATCCGAAATCGAAACGTGGCGGATAAGAATCTGAGGCGACCAATCAGAAGCCGCCATGTGTCACAATAATTGAGATCCCAACCACCTTGCCACGTGTCACCTTATCTCCTTATCCAGAATTGCCACGTGTCATCACCTCAGCATGCCACGCCAAAAAGATATGGCGTCGCGACGCCAAAGGCTTTGGCGTCGCGACGCTGGAGACCTATTCGCGCCTATAAATTCAGCTCGATTTCATAATTCAAATCATGCCTTCCTTGAGTTTTGTAAGGACTTTAAGGATTGCATCTTGTGTGTTTAAGTTTTTGTAATTTAAATTTAGCGTTTTTACTTTTAGTATTTTCAATTATGCAATTTTACTTTTTGTATTTTCAATTATTATTTTTTTATTTGTTTAGTAGTTAATTTACCGTTGGGGTAAAAGGAGAAACATTTAATATAATTATCTAGGTAAATCTCATTTAATTATAATTTATAAATTATAATTTAACCATATTAATTAATGTCAGACTTTATTACCGCCTATATGGTCGGTCTAAATATAATTACTTTACCGCCTATATGGCTGGTCTTTATGTGACAGATAATTACCGCCTATATGGCTGGTGTTAATTGGACTAAATGGATTACCGCCTATATGGCTGGTTTTAAATGTTTAACATTATTAATTCCTGAGAAAGCAGAACATAAAATAATTTATATTTTATAATAAGTGAGATTCCTAGATAAGAAATATTAAATGTGGATCCTCTAACCCCAGCATTTTATTTTATTCTAGGGAAGTGATGAAACACAATATTACTAGGCTTAATAATTGATTAATTATTTATTGGGTAATTCTTTAGTTGCTTATTGAGTCTTAAGCTTAATGCTTCTTGTTGTCTGATCACCAATAAGATTGATATGGTAAACTTAAAATAAACTAGACATAGGGATTTTAGGTGTCAGCCTTAGATTCAATAGCCCACGATCTTCCTTGAGGATAGATAACCCTTTAATAGATTTCCTTACATGATAAACATATACATGTCGGGCGGGGGTAGCCATAATTGGAACTTAATCTTAATGAATCCAGGTAATTTGGTTGACATAGACATATGGTTCAATTGGATTATACTGGGTATTTTCATCTGACCATCGACAGAGGCTTTTGCATATTTTCGTGTTCCAGGTTAGTAAACTGATTTATTACACATAGATAAGAGAATCAATTTATCTTTATAATAATATTGTGTGGAGTCACGACCGTAGATCTTTGAGTCTTTTTTTATTTTAATTAGCAAATCCACATTCAACCAACAAAAACAATCATTCTCTTCTCCCTATAATTAGATACCTGTAAATAAATAGTATCAATAATTAATAACAACAGTAGGAATTAAGTCTCGTGGGATCGATATTTTTATACTACTTGAACGATACGTGCGCTTGCGTTATACGTGTGTGTGTTTACGCCGATCAAGTTTTTGGCACCGTTGCCGGGGACTTATTTTTCTTGAGTTATTAATTTTGAAGCTATCTAATTTACTTGTATCTAATTTTCTTTATTTTATTTTGTAATTTTTCTTTCTCTCTTTTGTTTTCAGGTGATTGAAAAATGGAACATTATTGGGAGATTGAAAGATTACGAGCTTTACTAGAAGAAGATACACCCCAATTCAGGGAGCAACAGTCTGATTTTCTGAGGCTTGTTGTCCAACCCAACAACTATCATTGGATGCCAGAACCAAGCAATACCACATTTGCTCAACAAGACGCAATGGGAGATGTGACATATGTAATGGTAACCACCTAAGAGATCATTGTGAGTACAACTACAATCCAGGGTGGCAGAGCTATCAAAATCCTTCATGGTACGAGGAACCATCATATTTTCCATCTTATCCACCATCTACCTACGATCTTCATCAAGAACCAGAACCATCAGAGGAAGATCAGTTGATTCACATGCTCAAAGATTGGTTCGAGGAACGAGAATCTCAATTTGATGCACAAATTCAGAGTCAAGCGGCGTCTATACAGAGGATGACAGATCAAGTTAAACAATTAACAGATAACATGAATCACATATCTCACGGAGCAAATTCAAATAATACTGAAGAAGCCTTCGAATATCCTGAGATTCATCATGACATCATAACAGAGAAAGAGGCTGAGCAGTATCAAGAATCTGAGGTATCAGTTCAGGAGTCTGAACCAACAAAGTCTCTGTTTAATTTCTATTATTCAGATTCTGACTCTGACGAAGAAGTTAAGCTGTTTTTACCAACTGCACCAACAAATGAGGATGGAATTCTATATTCTCAAAATGAAGATCTTGGAGACTGTTTTGCACAAATGTTTGAAGAAGATCTACCTGAGCCAATCATTTCACTCAGATCAGAGGATGAAGACCTAAGAACAGACATAACATTACATCCTCAGATTGACACTTATGGAGCATGCATTTCACAGATGACAGATGAAGAATTGAATACAGAAATTTTAAAATTCATCTGTGAAGAAAAGGTGGAGCAAGAAACAGAGCAAATGGAGGAGCAATTGTCAGACCAAATTGAAGATCTCAGGCATTCAGGAGAAACATCACTGTTTTGGGGAGTACAATTTAGAGATATCACCCGGAAGCTTGATAGAATGGAACTTCCATTCAAGGTCAAGCACCATACGAGACCTCCTGATTTTATTTCTTTCTTTTCAGAAACCACTGGAGCAATAAAGGTTAAAAAGGTGGCACGAGCACTGAATGGGACAAAACTCTTTTTACCACCTTACCGTTGGAAGAGGCCCTTCAAAAGCAACGCACATGGGATTGTCTTTAATCGGACATCCAAAACCACGCTGAAACCTCCTTGATAGATGGATTTCAGTTACGTCTGGCTGAAGATGAAAAATTTAGCGCTAGCAGGGAGGCAACCCATGGACTTTGTTGTAATTTCTATTTTTTTTTATACATGTTGTAGAGTTTTTAATTTTGTGTGTTATTTTTGTAAGGAAAAGCTCAACCAAAGCATAAGACAGAAGGAATGGTGTTTGGCAAATATAAGAGATAATTCATTAGCAATGGCTGAGAGTAATGAATGGATTCTTGAGACGCATCCTAATGAATTTATACTAAGTGAATGGCGTATTGCGTACACAATTCCGTTGCCTTAATTATTGCTTTGATTTGCTTTTCTGTTGTAATTTTTTTTTATTTTCGTAGACAGAATCCAGACTTTTTGACCTTTCACAATTTCTTTTGTTGTTTAGCTAACAATCGTCCTTTGGAAGATACTAGTGCTATTATTACTCACCCTTTTCAGGATTCTATAAATTCAACCTGTCATTGCACTTTTGAAGACATCCAGAGTAAAACATGGAAACCACTTCAAGAAGACAAGTTGAAAACATCTGTGTGTTTTGCGGTACTAGTGTTGGTACTAAGTCACAATACGTAGAAGCAGCACATGAATTGGGTCGAGTCTTAGCTACAAGGAATATGCACTTAATATATGGCGAAGGCAATCTTAGACTAATGGGGATCATTTCAAAGGCCGTACAGGAAGGAGGCAGTCACGTTTTGGGAATCATCCCAAAACCCTTGGCAGAGGCAAATCTTATTGGACCATCAAACGGAGAGGAACTGATCGTGCCAGATATGTCCGAGCAACTAGTGGAAATGATTAACCGTGCTGATTCTTTTATTGCTTTGCCATGTGGCTTGGGCACATTGGAGGAAATTTTTATAGTGCTATCTTGGGCGAACCTGAACATACACCAGAAACCGCTTGGATTGTACAACATTGATGGATTTTATGATTTTCTTTGTGTGTTTCTTGATGATGCTCGGAGAAATGGGTTCGTGTCAAAACCTATGAAAGAACTCCTCTATACTGCCAGAACTGCTCTGGATCTAATAGACTAACTCTTAGCCTATGAACCACAAATTGACCCCATCCTTTCAAAGATAAATTGGTCCGAGGACGATCGTGGTAAGAGGCGTCAGATTAATCTGGATCTTAACCTTTAATTTCCTGTAGAATTTCAGCTAACCAGGTATTATCTTCTAAATTTTTCTTCTACTGTTTAAGACATTGGGGACAATGTCTCATTTAGGTTTGGGGGAGGGAATTAGTTGATCAGTACCTTGTTTTTAATCTGTGTGTTGTTTTCATTTTTTTAGTCCAAAATTTTTCAAAAAAAAATTTGAAAAATTTTCAAAAATTACAAAAATATTTTGCATTTTTGTGTTTTTATTTTAACTAAAAATGTGAAATTGATAAGAGATAGCTGAGTAAGGAGATTTCACTCCTGAGAAGTATCTCAAACCATTTTTGAAACAAGTTAGTTTTTGTTTATTTCATTTTAAATTATTTAATTTGAAAATTCTCCATAATACTGACTAAAATGGATCTTCATATGCTCAATTGGCAGATATTATCAACATGCATAGTAACATAAGGACATGAGCTAAAATTGAAAAGTTTGTAATATTCAGTGCTCTAGTTTAATTGGAGAAAGCATCTCAAAAAGTAATGGAGTAAAAAAAACATCTGAGATCCGAGTAATTAAGTCCGTAGGGGTGTCTTAACACCTGGTGCCCTAAAGCCAACTGGTTTGGGAGCCACCGACCCAACACACGCTACATAGACGGAAGATATTGTATATAAATAAAAAAAAATCAAAAATCAAAGAAAAAATCAGAAAAATTATTCCATTGTTACAAAAATGTGTGAATTTTGATAAAACTTTTGGAAAAAAATATTACTCTCTTATCAACTGTACTTATGACTGTTGTGGGCAAAAATGAGTTGTTTAATATTTTGTTGGCTGTGTATATGGAGAATGGTAAATATAATCGGAGAATTTACTTATTCCGTAATTTAGAAAGAAAGAAAACAATTAGTAATTTGTGGTAGAAGTTTCACATGATTAGTCACTAACTTCTTTATTCCCTTTTCGCTTATCTTTTTGCTTTTGTGTTCATTAGTTTTTACTACATTTTTACTTTTGTAAAATATTTGTGGGTATCATTGCTGTAAACCCTCACGAGACTATAACTCGTCCACTAGGGAAACCTAAGGGTTTAAAGGCTTGTTGCATACGCTAAATGCAACCGTGATCCCTACGAAAGTGGCTTAGTTAAATTTTATTTTAAGAATGTTTATGTTATTTTATTCTATGTTTTGCTCGAGGACTAGCAAAATGTTAGGTTTGAGGGTGTGATGAGTGGTAATTATATCACTATTTCCCACTCATTTGACCGAATATTTTGTATAGTTTCTTGAGTTTTGTGAATATTTTGATGTGTTTTGTGTTATTTTGTAGATAAATAAAGTTTCAGGACTCTCTGGAGGTGATTTGGGCCAAAACAGTGAAAATTTGACGAAAAGGGCAAAATGGTCATTTCTCGCGTCGCGACGCTCAAGCCTATGGCGTCGCGACGCCTAACGTGAACCGAACAGTGCTAACGTGCGCCGGGTCCACAAGTCAGAATCTGAGAAATTTGACTTTGCTAACGTGCGCCGTGCCACGTGTCACCATCACAGCCGATCTGCTAACGTGCGCCGTGTCACGTGTCATCATCATACGGTGCCGAAAGTCGCCATCGCCATGTGTCACTCCACCTGTCAGCCACGTCATCGTCCACATCACCGGTTGACCAAGTCAAACTGCCACGTCATCGCCACGTCATCATCAATCAATCACAGTGTGCCACGTGTCGCAATTCTATGGTGCCGACGGTTACTTTCGCCACGTGTCGCCACATCAGCGCCACGTCAGCATCAATTATTGGCTTACTTATCCGAAATCGACACGTGGCAGATAAGAATCTGAGCCGACCAATCAGAAGCCGCCACGTGTCACAATAATTGAGATCCCAACCACCTTGCCACGTGTCACCTTATCTCCTTATCCAGAATCGCCATGTGTCATCACCTCAGCATGCCACGCCAAAAAGCACTGGCATCGCGACGCCAAAGCCTTTGGCGTCGCGACGCTGGAGACCTATTCACGCCTATAAATTCAGCTCGATTTCAGAATTCAAATCATGCCTTCCTTGAGTTTTGTAAAGACTTTAAGGATTGCATCTTGTGTGTTTAAGTTTTTGTAATTTAAATTTAGCATTTTTACTTTTAGTATTTTCAATTATACACTTTTACTTTTTGTAATAAAATTTTATTTTATTTTATTTTTATTTCTTTTTTATGTTTAGTAGTTAATTTACCGCTAGGGTAAAAGGTGAAACATTTAATATAATTATCTAGGTAAATCTCACTTAATTATAATTTATAAATTATAATTTAACCGGATTAATTAATGTCAGACTTTATTACCACCTATATGGTCGGTCTAAATATAAATTAATTTACCGCCTATATGGCTGGTCTTTATGTGATTGATAACTACCGCCTATATGGCTTATGTAATTGGACTAAATGGATTACCGCCTATATGGCTGGTTTTAAATGTTTAACATTATTAATTCCTGAGAAAGCAGAACATAAAATAATTTACATTTTATAATAAGTGAGATTCCTAGATAAGAAATATTAAATGTGGATCCTCTAACCCCAGCATTTTATTTTATTCTAGGGAAGTGATGAAACACAATATTACTAGGCTTAATAATTGATTTAATTATTTATTGGGTAATTCTTTAGTTTGTTTATTGAGTTTTAAGCTTAATGCTTCTTGTTGTCCGATCACCAATAAGATTGATATGGTAAACTTAAAATGAACTAGACATAGGGATTTTAGGTATCAGCCTTAGATTCAATAGCCCACGATCTTCCTTGATGATAGATAACCCTTTAATAGATTTCCTTACAGGATAAACATATACTTGTCGGGCGGGGGTAGCCATAATTGGAACTTAATCTTAATGAATCCAGGTAATTTGGTTGACATAGACATATGGTTCAATTGGATTATATTGGGTATTTGCATCTGACCATCGACAGAGGCTTTTGCATATTTTCAGTAAACTGATTTATTACACATAGATAAGAGAATCAATTTATATTTATAATAATATTGTGTGGAGTCACGACCCTAGATCTTTGAGTCTTTTCTTTTATTTTCCTTGGTATTTTCTTTTGAGTCTGTTTTTATTTTAATTAGCAAATCCACATTCAACCAACAAAAACAATCATTCTCTTCTCCCTATAATTAGATACCTGTAAATAAATAGTATCAATAATTAATAACAACAATAGGATTTAAGTCCTCATGGGATCGATATTTTTATACTACTTGAACGATACGTGCGCTTGCGTTATACGTGTGTGTTTACACCGGTCAACTGTAACGGCCGGAAAAAAAAGTCCCGACTACTGTTATACTTTGGGATAAGTGTTATATAATATAAAATATGTTGGACACATATATTCTCAAAAAATGATTTCGGGAACGATCGGAAAATTCTTTGAGAATCCGATACTAGACGATACGATGTCCCGTTCCGGACAGTTTTTAGTAATCTAGCCATAACTCTTTCGTACCATCTCCGATAATTTTGAATGTTATATCTCCGGAAAGCTTAAACCTAGAGATACAACTTCCGCGTTGAACGTTTTCCCTAATTCGGACTAGAAATAGGTCAAAAATTACAATTTCCGATGCTGCTACAGTAACTTCGAGAATTGTCTAGATTTGGAGTGATGTGGCTCATTCTTGGCCACACAATTACATGATTAAAATCAGCCCATTTGCCTATAAAAATGGCACTATTTGAAGCAAAAAAAAGTGAGCCACCGTGGAAGATTTCTTCAAGTTTTGTTCTTCTTCCTCAAGCCATTCTAGGGTACAACATGTGATGATTTTCAATTTCCTATCACCCAAAGTAAGTTTCTAACTCCTATTCCTTCTTTATTTATTAGTTTTGGACAAGAAAACTAAAGCCCCAATTGAACCATTTATACATTTTAGAATTTGGAATAGTTAAATTGGCTTTGATTTAGTTGTTTGCATGAGTTTTTGGAAGTGTTATGATAATATTAGCATGATTTGAAACCCTTTTTAGTGTATATGTTTCTTGTATTTGAGGTGGGTAAGTTGGTGTTGAGTGAGGTATGGATTGAGTTATGGATGTTTGTTGAGGTTTTATGGAATGTTGTTGATGGATTATGATTTTAATGTATTGATATAAAAGAAGTTTAGAAGAATACTTATAAGAATATGGTAAAATGATGATATGAGAATTGTAGGATTTTGGCTTTGGGAGTGGTTAAATCACTGTTTAAGGTTGATAATTTGATATGGAATTGGTGAATTAAAGTTCAATAAGTTGGGTTGTGCAAAAAGATTGTTGTGGAAGTGATTGTGGTGATTTTTGGGTAGTAGATGAACAAGTAAAAGCAAAACAGAATCCTGGATTTTTGCTTCGCGTGAGCGTCGCGACGCGTAAGTAGCTGCGTCGCGACGCGTGGCACAACTAATGCCCGAAATATTTTTGAACAATTCCAGTTCCACTCGAATATGTTAGAAGCCACCCTAAAGGCCCCGTAATGATTTATACTCAATAATAATTCATAATATAAATATAGTACAGCTTGGAATGATAGTAAAGGTTTGAATGAAAAGACTTAGCATAGTCTTGAATCATTTTCACGGCTTATAATCTAACCAAGTTTACCGGTTATAGTCTATCAGCAGGAATCCCAAGTTTATCGATTAAGCGAAACAGTGCCTACCAAGTTCCAAGTATGTGAGTGGACACTCTTCCTTTAAACTGACTTTCATTTTCTTTTTGTTGTTTCAGACTTATATTTTCACGCTTTAGGGCGTTAGAAGATTTTCTTTACAGTTATTTCATGTAAAATTATATTTGAGAAAATAAATATTTTTCAGAAAATATTTTGTACAGTTTTGAGATTCAAAGCATGACTTTTATGTTTTTCGAGGCATAAGGGAAAAACCCACCTCAGTATGCAACTTGTACAGGCATGGAATTGACGGACAGAGAATATGTGCACATGTAGAGGACTGGGGGGACGACGATACGTAACGCCTATAGACCCTAGTTTCAGAGGTTGGAGGGTAGCATAGATCCGTATCCCCAGTTCTAGTTTGTGGCTTGGGGGACGGCGATACGTAACGCCCCAAGACCACCAGTTTCAGGGACAAGAGTGGCATGCTTTAGGGGCTGGTGATACGTAACTGTTAGTGTCTCTAAGACATGCCAAGGATCTCTAAACAAGATTAAAGTGTGAATTAAACAACGTAAGTTGCGGAATACTTACATTGATCGGTTGGAAAATTCAAAATTTTCTTTAGATGTGGAAGCTCCAAGCTTTGTGTTGAGTTCTAAACTCTTTGGTGAGAAAAAGAGAGAAGATGGTTTTTTGTTCACTTTCCAAAAGTTAGTGTTATGTTTTCCTAAAACAAGAGTTAGTGTGTTGGAAAGAAAAATGCTTTAAATGCATCCAACTACTTCCAGCACAAATAGTGACTGGTGATGTAAGTAAAGTGGGTCCCTCCACTTAAAATTCAAAATTCAAGTTGGCTTACACAACACACTTTGGGCCCGGGTTCGTTTAATCCGATTAAACGAAATTTCCGTCGCTAAATAATTAAATCCAATTTACTTAAATAATAATGCCTAGCAAAATTATTACGAAAGTCGTTTACGAATTAATTCCAAATTAATTCGTTCGCTTGAATTAAAATCCAATTTTAATTCCGAATTGAAATTTTAATATATCCAATATATTATTTTATCCCAAATAAATAAATTAAATAGAACAATCCAATTTAACTATTAAATTTATTTAATCGATTAATTCCAAATTAATCACGTTCTCTCTTCTAGACGAATTTAATCCCAGATAAATTTTTGCCGCAATTAATCCCAGATTAATTTTCACTCTCATAATTAATCCTAAATTAATTCTGTTCGAGTCAAATGTCATTGGTGAATCCTTGGAAAGCGACCAAAGAGAACCCTGGATATGTTGGAAGTGAATTTGGTTGTCGGACTATCTGACACGTGTGTACCTCGTACCACGTTCTCACCGATTTACAAGACATGATTGGCTTCTAGCAAAGCACCGTGCCTACCCAATTCTCCAGAAATATTCAACTAGGAATATATAATCTGTATCAGGCGTAGTATACAAAGTATTGCGTAATACGATCCAGTATCGGATGTCACATGCTCAGCCCAGGGCCGGAATTGTGTCTGCCCCGTACGAAGCATATATCGGATCATCAGAAACTAGTCTCTGTAATCGGATAATCATGACCTAGTCATACTATTCTTATAGCTGCAGCATTTAAAAGTACTAGTATCGTATGATGCGTGATCATCATCTCCATATGACTGAAGTGATACTCCCATCTTGACATCACACCCAATACACTACGATTCTCAGTAAACCCATAAGAGGCGTATACAAAACCTATTAAAGCTCTGGATGACCAAAACCAAAGTATACTGATTGTCGTAAGTATTAGCGATGTAAGTCTCAGGTTAAAGATCACATACATACCCTGATTCAGATTCCCATAGACACATAGTCATACTACCAATGGGATTCCGAGGGGTCTATCAATAGCGAAGCTTTTCCAGGTCCAACGGCTAACAGAACCTCATATCACACTTGCATAAGTATCCAATACTTATATATATGATAACTATGCCGTTAGGTTTCCATAACGCGCACAAGTGTAATACTAGTCTATTCCGCATTATCGATGTCCAGTCTCGATAATACTACGACTAGGGATATTTAATGATTAAACCGTTCGTGGATCAATACTGTCTCATATCTTATTAATCCGATTAAACCATATGGACTTTTATCATTTATATATCAAAGTAATTCATTTACAAAATGATAAAATAGTAATTTCCTTTGTCACATAGTTAATTTGTACAAAAATACCATGTCTTTTACAAATAGTGATGCTATGGGTCATAATTGTCCAACAATCTCCCATTTGGCTCATAGCCAATCACTCAAGTATCTAACACTTGAACTATGTACATGTCGCTCAAAATTTTACTGAGATATAGTTTTCGTCAGTGGATCTGCAAGGTTATCATCTGATGCGATCTTTTCGATCTTGACATCCCCACGATGTATGATCTCACGAATCAGATGAAACCGTCGAAGTACATACTTGGATCATTGATGAGACTGCGGTTCCTTAGCTTGTGTTGTAGCCTAACTAAGCTGCTAACAGAACTACTCCTAATCCAATTAGGAATTTATAGTTCCAAAATGTTTTTTTTGCTGCCTCATCCGTAGCAATGTATTCCGTTTTTGTTGTTGAATCGGTAACAGTATATTGCTTGGAAGATTTCTTGCTCACTGTTTCGTTGTTCAAACAAAATATGTACCCCGATTGTGACTTAGAGTAGTCTTTATCGGTTTGGAAACTTGCATCGGTGAACCTAGTCACCTCAAGTTCTCCATCTCCATAGACTAAGAAAGCATCCTTAGTTCGTCTAAGATATTTAAGGATGTTCTTAACAACAATCCAGTGACCATCACCTGGATCGGCCTGATAGCGACTGCACATGCTCAAACCATACGAGACATCAGGTCGCGTACATATCATGGAATATATGATCGATCCGACTGTGGAAGCATACGGGATATGACTTATTGCATCTCTCTCATCTTGAGGTTTAGGACACATGTCCTTAGATAAAGAGACGCCCTGTGACACTGGAATCAGCCTCCTCTTAGACTGATTCATGTTGAATCTCTTCAACACTTTGTCAATGTACGAGCTTTGGGAGAGTGCGAGCAGTTTTCTAGATCTATCCTGGTAGATCCTTATTCCCAGAATAAAGGCCGCTTCTCTCAGGTCTTTCATGGAGAATTTTAATGAAAGCCAAGCTTTCACTGATTGTAGCATGGGAATGTCATTGCCTAAAAGCAATACATCATCAACGTATAGGACAATGAATGTCAGTGCGCTCCCACTAACCTTCTTATATACACAAGAATCATCTTCTTTTTGACTCAAACCATATTCTTTTATGATCTCATCAAAACGTTGGTTCCAAGAACGTGATGCTTGCTTCAATCCATAAATGGATAGATTTTACTTGCAAACCTTGTTTGCATGTTTTGGCACGAGAAAACCGTTAGGCTGTTGCATATAAACATCCTCCAAAAGGTTTCCGTTAAGGAAAGAGGTTTTGACGTCCATCTACCATATTTCATAATCGAAATATGCAGCAATAGCAAGCATTATCCTAATGGATTTAATCATGGCAACAGGTGAAAAAGTTTCATCGTAATCGACACCATGTCGTTGACGATACCCTTTCGCTACAAGCCTAGCTTTGTACATTTGTATGTTGCCATCCATGTATGTCTTCTTCTTGAAGACCCATTTACAACCAATAGGCACAATGCCTTCTGGTACATCAACCAGTGTCCAAACTTGGTTGGAATACATGGAATCCATTTCGGACTTCATGGCATCTTGCCAAAAAGCGGAGTCGATACCTTGTATCGATTCCTCATACGTATCCGGCTCATTATCCTCAATAAGATTAATATCTACATGAGGTGAGTACATAAACCCATACCTCTCAGGTTGTTTTTTGACTCTCTCCGACCTACGCGGTTCTTGTGTATTAGAAGATTGTGGAATAGTCTCATCCTTGATGGACTGTTCGTGTTCTGAGAGGGGGTCGGTGCCAGGAACAGTATCGCTCCGATTTTCATCGAGTTCTACTTTCCTCCCACTTATCATTGCATCTATGAATTCCTTTTCGAGAAAAACTGCATGAAGAGCAACAAATATCTTGTTCTCTTATGGGTTGTAGAAGTAATATCATTTGGTTTCCCTAGGATAACCTACAAATAGGCACTTATCTGATTTTCGTTCTAGTTTGGTACCATCCAAACGTTTAGTGTATGCCCAGCATCTCCAAATCTTCAGGAATGAGAAACCCGGTTTCTTTCCTGTCCATATTTCACATGGAGTCTGTCCAACAGACTTTGACGGAAAATAAGTATTGCACTGTTCAATACGTATCCCCATAAGGAAATTGGTAGCTCAGTGCAACTCATCATAGACCTTACCATGTCCAACAAAGTTCGGTTTCTCCATTCGAACATACCGTTCAATTGAGGTGTTCCGGGAGGAGTCCACTGTGAAAGAATACCATATTCTTTCAAGTAATCGAGAAACTCATTGCTCATGTATTCTCCATCATGGTCCGACCGTAATGTTTTAATACTTTTGCCGGTCTTTTTTTCTACTTCGTGTCGAAACTCTTTGAATTTCTCAAAAGTTTCCGACTTGTATTTCATAAGATACACATAACCATAACGCGATGCATCATCCATAAAGGTTATGAAGTATTCATATCCACCTCTATCCTGGCTATACATGGGCCTACATACGTCACTATGAACGAGGGCTAACAGCTCGGTGGCACGTTTACCCTTAACACTAAAAGGTGTTTTAGGCATTTTGCCTAATAAACAAGATTCGCATATATCATATGAATTATGATCAAATCCGTCCAAGTATCCATTCTTTGAAAGAGTGGATATATGAGTCTTGTTAATGTTTCCCAGACGACAATGCCACAGATAAGTTTCATCTGTTCTACTCAATTTGAGCCTTTTGTTTGTCATGTTATATGTTTGAGATTCATTTATATTCAAAATATAAAGACCATTATTAAC
Organism: Zanthoxylum bungeanum; assembly: GCA_019454045.1. NCBI lineage: Eukaryota > Viridiplantae > Streptophyta > Magnoliopsida > Sapindales > Rutaceae > Zanthoxylum > Zanthoxylum bungeanum. Next base: position 284,649 of record SKCR01001889.1, on the reverse strand, counting down.
ATATGTTGTAAATATCAAAATATCATCTTTATATACAAAACACCCAGTGTTTCGGAATACAAAGGTATACCCGCATCGGATTAAACAAGATATAGAGATGATGTTCCTAGTCAAACTAGGTACAAAATAATAGTCACCTAATGTAATTACATGCCCCGAGGGCATATTCAAAACATAGGTTCTTACGGCCAATACAGTGACTCTAGTCCTGTTTCCGACTCGCAGGTCGATCTCTCCTGAAGCCAGTCTCCTGCTAATCTGCAGATCATGTATATCAGTACATATATGAGTACCACATCCAGAATCAAAAATCCAATTTTTAAAACCAGTAGTGGACATGTTTATTTCAATAACAAACATACCTGAAGCTGGAGCCTTGCCCGCCTTCATTTCCTTCATGTGTGCCTTGTACTTACGGCAGTCACGCTTCCAGAGACCCCGTTTTCCACAGTGTAGGAAGAAATCTTGGGATATGTCCTTAGTCTTCCCAGAAGACTGTGATGATTTGGCCTTGCCCTTTTTCTTCTTTTTCTTCACACCCCCAGAAGCCTTCGGCCAAGCCTTGGCCTTCTGGGATGTCGAAGTAAGATGCGCCTAGCGCTTCTTGCCCTTCAGAAGCTCTGGCTCTGCTTCTTTCATCATCGCCATTAACTCTCCAAGAGTCTTTTCTTGGTTCATCATATTATAATTCATGATGAACCCGCCCCAGCAGTCGGGCAGAGATTGTAAGATCAAATCTATAGAAGTCTTGGCCTCGAATGTTATGCCCAGCTGACCTAGCTGTTCGATGTCAGCAATCATCTGCGACATGTAGTGCTCGACAGATGTACCCTCTGACATACATGAGTGAAAGAGCTTCTTTTGCAATTCGTACTTCTGAGATCTAATGTTAAATTTGTGAAGGTCCTTCAATTTCAATATCATGTTATAAGGATCAAATCCTTTGTTCTGACGAAGAAATTGAGGAGTCATTGCAGCAAGCATGACGGACTGAGCAGTAAAGTTATCATATCGATGAGTCTTCCAAAGCTCATGATCTACTACCTGCTCATGTCCGGACTCAGGCCCGAGAGGTCTCTCTATAACATAGAGTAACTTCTCAGATCCTAGGACAATCATTAGATTCATTTCCCAGTCTGGAAAATTAGAGCCGTTAAAGACATTGTCACCCATGATGATGTCCCTAACGATAATCTTTCCAGCCATCTCGATTGCAATAGTCCAACTATCCAATCAATGATATCACGTACACTCAAAATGTAATGGTTACTATAGTCCAACTATATAACCAACTACAAGTGGAGTAGTGTCTTGTACAGTCTAACTGTTCAAAGAAAGCAATAAAACAATATTAGTCCAACTAATATATATATAACGTGATGTAATAATAAAAGAGCGTGTATTAGCAAGTATTAAACGAAATTGTAAATTTAATACTAGCCTCCCACTATTTTTTGGCGAGCCTCTAACCCTCTGTTGAGTACTCGGGAAACCCAGTTTCCTAGTGGGCTAGGATCCCGTTAAATAACACACAACCTTGACTTTGGCCAACAAGCTGTATGAAACTTAACTAGGTAGATCTCTAAGATCAATTGGATCCTATCCAATTCCTAGATCCGGTAGGTGGACCTCTAAGTCCAAAACATATATCCAATATATTTCCTAACCTTTTCCTCTGAATCAACTAAACCTTGGCTTTGGCTCAACAAGTTTAATGATTCCAGTTAAGCGCAACCCATTGACAGTGGGAAAGTTTCGTAATCCACGTCGATGTTCAGAAGTGACCTTGACTTTGGCCAACAAGTCACAACTGCCCAAGATATGCGATATATAACAAAGCTTTCGTGGTTCAAACACATCCGTGATGGACAATGATCTTGACTTTGGCCAACAAATCAAAGTTAATCTTAGATCTTGAGAAAGAACCATTCAATTGAAGGAAAACGCTTAATATTAAAGTGAGGGTTTTTTCCGTAAATTGACAACCAATTTATTATCTTTGATTAGGTCTCATCATACACCCTTAAACATGCATTCTAAAAGCATAATAAGGCGCGATAAAATTTAATAATGATATGCGGATAGATATATAATATAATTTGTTCCTATAATAAATCTCTCGCTTTCCTCTCTCCTGCTAACACTTTACATTCTTCTACCCAATTACATAATACATAAAGAAACCTCATTTACATTTAGGGGAATTAGTGAGAAGATAAATACAAAGAGAATATGAGGTGAAAGGCTTAACACGCAGGTCCAATTTAATAAATTCCAAATTTATAACAATTTCCAAAATTGCCCCCACCCAACTAATATCCATCTGATATACATTATTCATACATATACATCCAAGTATTCACACAAAGCATGTTGTCAAATCAATCTAATCCAATTAATTCATCTTTGATTAATGACCATCCGATGTTCATACAACGATTTGATTTGCGCGAGTCCAACTCGTTTAAGAATAAATTCTCAAAGTAAGTATTCTTGAATTATATCGAACTATAATTTTAAATCCAATTTAAATCGTATCCAATACTAATTCATGTTTAATTCCAAATTAAACAATTACACTTATTTTAGTGCCTTTTAGACTTGGATTCAAAATCCAATCTAAATGGGTCTCAAATGCCCAATTAGCATCCAATGCGTATTCAATTAAAGTCCAATGGGCTTTCAATTAATTCTTTAGGCATAGGCTTTGGCAATTATGGATCCAACCCAAAATGCCAAAGCCCAATTATGAATCACTATATGCCAAAAATCAATTTAGGCCCAATTAAATTATTAACGGCCCATAAGTTGTATTTTGGAATTTATGGAAATGGTTTTAGGCCCAATTGGATCCAACCCAATTGACCAAAACCAAACTTGGCCTAACCAAGCCCATTAGCCCAAATACAACTAAATTAAATTAACATAATATTCCAAATATCTTATTAATTCAATTAAAATGTAATTAACACCATTAATCAATTAATCTAATGTTTCCAAAACACTAATTTATCCAATTAATCATGCTCAATTTTCCAATTCATGTCCAACATAAATTGAAGAAAAATCAATTCTACAACATGCTTCAACTCATCGCAATTGCAAGAAATAACACCCAATTTTGATTTCAATCCAATTAAATCAACAATCAATTTTCATTTCATGCATTTAACATATCCAATTGTCAAATCTAAAAAATTCACCATGAGCAATTCCTAGGGTACATTCGGCTATGACATAAGATTTAGGGAAATTTTGATCCAATCAATTTTCTCAAATCCAATGATGCATAAATCCAATTTATCACCATCTAAACACAACCAAACAATTAATTTGGAAAAATACATGCTCCAAGTAAAATTCTCAAATTAAAGTCCATAAACCCTAGAAATAAATCAAGTTTAGATTGGCTCTTGATAGCATTGTTAGTGTCTCTAAGACATGCCAATGATCTCTAAACAAGATTAAAGTGTGAATTAAACAAGGTAAGTTGCGGAATACTTACATTGATCGGTTGGAAAATTCAAAATTTTCTTTTGGATGTGGAAGCTCCAACCTTTTTATGTTGAGTTCTAAACTCTTGGGTGAGTTTCCTTATCACCTTAAATCAACTCCTTTAAGTGCTAGCTTGACCAATATTTGAAGCAAAATTTTCCCAAGGAAGAACTAGGCTCACGGTTTTTTAGAGAGAAAAATAGAGAAGATGGTTTTTTGTTCACTTTCCAAAAGTTGGTGTTATGATTTCCAAAAACAAGACTTAGTGTGTTGGAAATAAAAATGCATTAAATGCATCCAACTACTTCCATCACAAAAAGTGACGTAAGTAAAGTGAGTCCCACCACTTTAAATTCAAAATTCAAGTTGGCTTACACAACACACTTTGGGCCCGGGTTCGTTAAATCCGATTACACGAAATTTCTGTCGCTAAATAATTAAATCCAATTTAATTAAATAATAATGCCTCACAAAATTTTTACGAAAGTCGCTTACGAATTAATTCCAAATTAATTTGTTCGCTTGAATTAAAATCCAATTTTAATTCCGAATTGAAATCCAATTTCAATTAATATATCTAATATATTATTTTCGCCCTAATAAATAAATTAAATAGAAAAATCCAATTTAACTATTAAATTTATTTAATCGATTAATTCCAAATTAATCGCGTTCTCTCTTTCAGATGAATTTAATCCCAGATAAATTCTTACTGCAATTAATCCCAGATTAATTTTCTCTCTCATAATTAATCATAGATTAATTCTGTTCGAGTCAAATGTCATTGGTGAATCTTTGGAAAGCGACCCAAGAGAACCCCAGATATGTTAGCAGTGAATTCGGTTGTCGGACTATCTGACACGTGTGTACCCTGCACCACATTATCACCGATTTACAAGACATGGTTGGCTTCTAGCAAAGCACCGTGCCTACCCAATTCTCCAAAATATTCAACGAGGAATATATAATCTGTATCAGGCGTAGTATACAAAGTATTGCGTAATACGATCCAGTATCGGATGTCACATTCTAGGCCTAGGGTTGGAATTGTGTCTGCTCCGTACGAAGCATATATCGGATCATCAGCAACTAGTCTCTGTAATCGGATAATCATGACCTAGTCATACTATCATGATAGCTGCAGTAATTAAGATTACTAGTATCGTATCCTGCGTGATCATCATCTCTATATGACTGAAGTGATACTCTCATCTTGACATCACACCCAATATACTACGATTCTCAATAAACCCAGAAGAGGCGTACAAAAAACCTGTTAAAGCTCCGGATGACCAAAACCAAAGTATACTGATTGTCGTGAGTATTAGCGATGCAAATCTCAGGTTAAAGATCACATACACATACCCTGATTCAGATTCTCATAGACACATTGTCATACTACCAATGGGATTCCGAGGGGTCTATCCAGAGCGAAGCTGTTCCCGGTCCAACAGCTAACAGAACCTCCTATCACACTTGCATAAGTATCCAATACTTAAATATATGAGAACTATATCGTTAAGCTTCCATAACGCGCACAAGTGTAATACTAGTCTATTCCGCATTATCGATGTCCAGTCTCGATAATACAACGACTAGGGATATTTAATGATTAAACAATTCGTGGATCAATATTGTCTCATATCTTATTAATCTGATTTACCCATATAAACTTTTATCATTTATATATCTGTAGGCACTGCATTTTTGCATGTAAGTCCCAATGATGAGTCTCGTACGGAGGCATTCCTCGTTGGACCTCTGTTTTAACTGTTAGCCTTGGCCCAAAACCCCCCCACAAGCCACACACCAAGCCCACACACCACCAAGCCACACACCATGCCCACTAAAATGAACCAAACCCACGCCCAAGCCTTCCAAAATAATAAACAACACATTAAACACATGTTAAAATTAAAAATAAATCACCTTCCCAAATTAAAAGAATCAAATCAAATCTCATCAATCACTTTCCTAATTAAATTAAATCCCTTGCCTAAACTAAATAGAATCAAATCAAATCCCATAGATCATCTTCCTAAACTAAATCAAATTACATTCCTTAATTAAAGAGATCATTTCCTTATAGCATACTAATTAGAGATACCCTCCATAATTACACAATATTCTTTCCCTATTCACATAAGGTAAACCCCAACCCTTCCCTATAAAAAGAAGCCTAAACCCAACCTTAGAACCTCTAGAGCTCATTCACTCGAAAAAACCCACACCAAATGCCATAACAAATAAACCTTAATCCATGTAGACACCCTTCACGGCCACCATATCACTTCTCTAACTTCTCTCCTCACTCGATAACAAACCCTAAGACAGCCCCTCCTCTCAGCCACAAACCATGCCGCAGGCCCCACTAAGCCACTCTCCATAAACCCTAACAGCACCCTTCTCGGCAATAAAAACTGCTCACGCCTCCTCATCACATTGACTCTCAACAAACAGCCTTTCATAGCCACGTACAAACAAGCCAGCAGCTCTCTCATCTCCCTCACACTTCACCAGTAACCTTCATGTAACCTTTGTGACCTTCAACCCAATCTACCCTCCACTAAATAAAATAAAAAACCAACAGCCCTAACTCACATGCACGACAACCCTTCACAAAAGAGCATTCACGCCCACTCACTCACACCTTTCCATTCACTCACTCCTAAAGACCCCTCACACAGCCCCTGACCTTCATGCAAATCCCCCTCACACAGCCCCTGACCTTCACGCAAATCCCCCTCACACATCCCCTGACTTTCACGCAAAAATCCCTCTCACATAGCCTCTGACCTTCACGCAAAGACCCTTCAAACAACCTCTGACTTTCACGCAAAATCCCCCTGAAAACTGCCACATAACCATTGAAAAAAACTATCTAATAAACTGCCCAAAACTGCACCCAAACTGCACTCTTAAACCTGCAAACTGCTCCACTAAAATACCGCAAAACAGTCCACAATTACCGCAAGAATAGCGACCAGAAAACAGCAGCAAAAATAGAGGAAACAACAGTCCAAAATAGCGAGGCAACGAAGGAAAAAAACGAACCAGTATATCGGAAAAGTTGCGGAGCATCAACCCTTCCGACAACCGCGTAACGCACTTCCAAGAGATGACTTAAGAGGTTAGACCTGAGGGCATCTTTTTATTTATTCCTATTCTTTTTTTGTTACTCATTATTATCTCTTCGCATGTATATTGTGGATTCATGAATGTTGTGGCCATGGGATGAATGAAATATGTGTTATCTCTTGTGGTATATCGGATGGAAACTCAGACGTAAATTCCGTAGCCGAATCCGAATGGACGGTAGTGCGGTTTGTACTTGGGAAACAACTCCACGTACCTCTTGAGAGACACACATATTTCGTTTCATCCAATCTTTTGTTTATGCATGATTTAGTCGTTTCGTATGTTATTTATTTTTCTATGCATGATTTAGTCATTTAGTATGTTATTTATTTTTTATGCATGATTTAGTTGATTATTTCCAAGCATGATTAGTTATTTCTTTCGCATTAGGAATTTAATTTATGTTTATGTTTAGGTTGTTATTTATTTTTCGCTTTAATAATTCAATATGTTCATGAGATTATTGTGTGTTTGTCGTTATGACGACTTACTTTTATGCATGCAAACTTAGAGATAGGTTTTTATTTTCATGCAGTGAACTTAGAAGTAGGTTATTCTTGCATATGAATGTTGCATAGATTTGGTTAGATTATTGTACAAATCCGTTCATTACAAGTGGCATAAGTAAGGGACCATTCTGAACCCAACGGTTTGAGGTCTTCCCTTGCGAGGGGTGAGTGCGGCCTTAAATCATTTTTCCAGTTCACACTGGGTGGCGACTCCTTTATTCTCTGTTTTAGTCCCCTGTGGGCTACTCCGTACTCCCGACTAGGCCGCGAGCCTAGAATAGCGTCGTTGACTTCTGTGTCCTACAATATCCAAGTAATCCAATTACAAAATGATAAAATAGAAATTTCCTTTGTCACATAGTTAATTTGTACAAAAACACCATGTCTTTTACAAATAGTGATGTTGTGGGTCATAATTGTCCAACAGTAACGCCCCAAAGTCATGGTCTCGAATTCCTGGCTCCAGATAGGCGTATGGGGGGACGGTAATATGCAACGCCCCCATGCGTCAAGTTTTTCAGATACATACCCATTTTTAGATTCCAGATTTTTAGTACACATCTTTTAGAAAACAGATTTTAGAAATAGTTTTTAGAAATCAAAGTTTCAAAAGCAGTTTTCAGAAAGATGAGTTTTATAAAGGAGATTTCAGATGTAGTATTCAGAAAAGAGCTTTCATATAAAGATATTTCTGGAATTTTGGTTTTTGAACCAAATGATTTGAAAACAGTTTTACAGTCCTTCGTCCACTCACTTAGATCGTACAATGGTCTAACCCCCACTCCGAGCTACTGGTACACTTCAGGATAAGTGTTATATAATATAAAATATGTTGGACACATATATTCTCATAAAATGATTTCGGGAACGATCAGAAAATTCTTTGAGAATCCAATACTAGACGATACAATGTCCCGCTCCGGACAGTATTTAGTAATCTGGCCATAACTTATTTGTAAGATCTCTGATTTTTATGAATTTTATATCGTCGAAAATCTTAAACTGAGAGCTACAACTTCTGCGTTGAACATTTTCCCTAATTCGGACCAGAAATGGGTCAAATATTGCAATTGCCTCCGCTGCTACAGTAACTTCGAGAATTGTCTAGATTTGGAGTGATGTGGCTCATTCTTGGCCACACAATTACATGATTAAAATCAGCCCCTTTTCCTATAAAAATGGCATTATTCCCTTATCTCCTTGAAGTCAAAAAACGTGAGCCACCATGGAAGATTTCTTCAAGTTTTCTTCTTTTTCCTCAAGCCATTCTAGGGTACAACAAGTGATGATTTTCAATTTCCTATCACCCTAAGTAAGTTTCTAACTCCTATTCCTTCTTTATTTATTAGTTTTTGACAAGAAAACTAAAGCCACAATGAACCATTTATACAATTTAGAATTTGGAATAGTTAAATTGGCTTTGATTTAGTTGTTTGCATGAGTTTTTGGAAGTGTTATGATAATATTAGCATGATTTGAAACCCTTGTGAGTGTATATGTTTCTTGTGTTTGAAGTGGGTAAGTTGGTGTTGAGTGAGGTATGGATTGAGTTATGGATGTTTGTTGAGGTTTTTTGGAATGTTGTTGATGGATTATGATTTTAATATATTAATATAAAAGAAGTTTAGACGAATACTTATAAGAAGATGGTAAAATGATGATATGAGAATTGTAGGATTTTGGCTTTGGGAAGTGGTTAAATCATTATTTAAGGTTGATAATTTGATATGAAATTGGTGGATTAAAGTTCAATAAGTTGGGTTGTGCAAAAAGATTGTTGTGGAAGTGATTATGGTGATTTTTAGGTAGTATATGAACATGTAAAAGCAAAACAGAATCCTGGATTTTTGCTTCGAGCGACCGTCACGACGCGTGGCACAACTAATGCCCGAAATAGTTTTGAACAATTCCAGTTCCACCCGAATATGTTAGAAGCCACCCTAAAGGCCCCGTAATGATTTATACTAAATAATACTTCATAATATAAATATAGTACAGCTTGGAATGATAGTAGAGGTTTGAATGCAAAGACTTAGCGTAGTCTTGAAGCATTTTCACGGTTTATAATCTAACCAAGCTTACCGATTATAGTCTATCAGTAAGAATCCCAAGTTTATCGATTAAGCGAAACAGTGCCAACCAAGTTCCAAGTAGGTGAGTGGACACTCTTCCTTTAAACTGACTTCCATTTCGTTTTTGTTGTTTTAGACTTATATTTTCGCTCTTTAGGGCGTTAGAAGATTCTCTTTACAGTTATTTCATGCAAATTTATATTTGAGAAAAGAAAAGTTTTTAGAAAAAATTTTGTACAGTTTTGAGATTTAAAGCATGACTTTTATGTTTTATGAGGCAAGGGCAAAAACCCACCTCAGTATGCAACTTGTACAGACATGGAATTGACGGACAGAGAACATGTGCATATGTAGAAGACTGGGGGGACGGCGATACGTAACGCCCCCAGATCCTAGAGCTTGGCTAGAGGACGGAGATACGTAACGCTCATAGACCCTAGTTTCAGAGCTTGGAGGGTAGCATTGATCCCCCCCAGTTCTAGTTTGTGGCTTGGGGGACGGCGATACATAACGCCCCAAGACCACTAGTTTTAGGGACAGGAGTGGCATGCTTTAGGGGACGGCGATACGTAACGTCACAAAGTCATGGTTTTGAATTCCTTGCTCCAGATAGGCGTATAGGGGATGGCGATACGTAACGCCCCCATGCGTCAAGTTTTTCAGATACAGGCCCATTTTCAGATTCCATATTTTCAGTACACATCTTTCAAAAAAAGATTTTAGAAATAGTTTTTAGAAATCAAAGTTTCAAAAGCATTTTTCAGAAAGATGAGTTTTACAAAGGAGATTTCAGATATAGTATTCAGAAAAGAGCTTTCATATAAAGATATTTCTGGAATTTTGGTTTTTGAAGCAAATGATTTTAAAATAGTTTTACAGTCCTTCGTCCACTCACTTAGATCATACAACAGTCTGACCCCCACTATCAGTTTCCTTGCCTTGTAGGTATTTTCGGAGAACGAGCTCGGGAGGATGGATACTGATGCAGTCACTAGGGTATGGAGTCCACCAGTTCAAGTCAGAAAGAGTAAAATTCATTTCAGAGTCAAGTTAGAAGTCATGTATTAGTCTTGAGTAATGTGAAAGTCATTGTAAGCAAATGTTATTAAGGTTGCAGTCTTAATTATTGAGTTTGTATTTCATATTGATGAGTTTTGGGCTATGGTCCCACATATAATATAAAATTGATTAAAAAAAATAATATTAGTGTCTGTTTATGGTTAGAAAGTCAGAGGCTTATGGGGTTAGTACGGCCTATCCCCTACCGGTAACATCTCCCTGATCAGAGATGTTACAAAGATGGTATCAGAGCATGGTCTAGGGAGTCAGTTATAAGGCAGTAAAAGCAAGAAATCGGGTATAGTCATCGAGGTTTCTAATAGATGTGAGATGCCATGGTAATGCAGAGATTCTGGATCCCCAAACCTAAGCCCACAAGCCAAATAAGGCAAATAATGCAGAGAAATAACGACAGGAAATTGACTAGATGTCCTAATCAAGGAATCTAATAAGGCCCCGACCTACCCAGATCCTCACCCTTCCGTCATAACCAGATTAGCAAGCTGTCCTGAAAGAGCATATCTCATACCTACCCTACATGAGCAATAAACTCTACCAGGACATAGAGTATTAGAACAAGGATCTTGAAACACATCGAAACATAAAGAAAAGAACCGATGAGATATAAGCTGTTCCTACCAGCATAGATATAAACGTGATACGAACCCAGATACGAAAGAGACGAAACCTAATCCAAGATCCCATAGACCCCCAAAGAACATGTCCTTGAAAACCCTTGGAGATAGCCTCAGGTGAATTTTGCCAGCAAATTGGACGCCACAAAGGAAGCCAACCCTTTGATAAGTCTTTTTTCAATCACTGAACGTTGATAAAATTTTCTTAATCTCAAGAAAAAAAACACTATTCACGCACTAAAAGTTGGGTCCTTCATTAAGAGTTGTTTTTTAGTTTAAATAGTAACATGCTCAAACCCTAATAGAGCCATAAGTCTAAAATAACCTTAAACTACCCATTACCAACTAAAAGCCCATAATTCCTAATTTCTAGCCCATTTTGAATCCACAAATAAATAAAATAAACTAACCCAAATAATAAATAAAAACGGTCATCCACGTTGGTTCCATACATGCAAATAAATAATAAATAAGCCTAAACAAACGAAATCGATTAATGCATCTAGGATCACATCATTCTCCCTCTCTTGAAAAGGATTCGTCCTCGAATCCGTGCCCAGATCATAGATAGTAATGATAAAATCAATTGGACGATTATTCTGGAACAAGGAAAAATCACATGGAAGAAAAGTGTCAATGTTAGTACTGTTGGATAATATGACCCATAGCGTCACTAGATTTGATCAATAGAGACTTATTTGTGGCATTGTTATCTAGGACACAATTAAACAAGACTCGTATATCCACACTTTTGAAGAGTGGGTACTAGGACTGATTTGACTATTCAAATAAAGTCTACGAATCTAGTTTTTTAGGTAAAGTACCTAAAACACTGTTTACTTGGTAATAGTGTAAGTGCCACCGATCTGTTAGCCCTATTCATGGTGAAGTTAGTGGGCCCATATCTAGCTAGGCTAGATGTGAACATGAATGTTTCATGACCTTAATGGATGTGGCATCACGTTATGGTTATGTGTTTCTTTTGAAGAACACAGATCGGAAACTTTTAGAGTTTCGACACGAAGTAGATAAACAGATCGGCTATAGTATTATACCGTCACGGTAAGACCGTAACGAAAATACTTAAGTATTAAGTTTCATACATACATGAAAGAGTATGGTATTCTTTCAGATGAGGACTCCTCCCGAGACACGTTAGTTTGACGGTGTGTCAGAACTAAAAACTGAATTTTGTTGGACAAGATGAGGTTAAATCATGAGTCGCTCTGAGCTATCATTTCCTTCAACGGATATGCATTAACAGTGCAAAACTTATTTAGAATAAGGTTCCATGAAAATCTGTTTGACAGATGTCATATAGGATATGAACAGGGAAGAAACGAGGTTTCTCATTCCTGATAATTTGGGTATGTCAGGCATAACGTTTGGATGATACCAAACTAAAAGACCCAAATTGGATAAGTGCCCATATAGGTTATCCTAAGGAGGCCATAAGTATAGTACTTATAAATCTCACATGAGAACAATATAATTGTTGCTCACCATGCGGTTTTTCCTGAGAGGAATACCGATATGCAGTGGTCAGTGGGAGGATGGTGATACTCGATAAAAATCGGAGTAATACTATTCGTGGCACGAAGTCCTTAATGGAACACAAACAGTTCATCTATGATGAATCTGTACCATTAATCTTCAAATACACAAGAACCGCGTAGATCGTATAGAGTCAGAAAACAACCTAGGGTATGGGTCTCTGATCTAACCTCATAAAGATGTCAATCTTATGGAGGTAAACCAACCGACTACGTTTAAGGAAGTGATACGAGGTATCGACTCCCTATTATGGCAAAGTGCCATAAGTCCGAAATGGATTCCATGTATAACAACTATTTTGGATACTAGTTGTTGTACCACAAGGCATTGTGCCTATGGTACATTAGACGTCTTCAAGGAAGACATATATGGAAGGCAACATACCAACGTACAAAGCTAGGCTTTTGACGGAAAGGTATCGTTATCAACATTGTGTTAATAATGGTTCAACCTTCTACTTGTTGCCATGGTAAATCCATTTTGAAGATGCTTGTTGATAACTGCATATTTCATTTATGAAATGTGTCAGTTGTAGATCAAAATCGCTTTCCTGAAAAGGAAACCTATTGGAGGATGTTTACAACATCCTGACGATTTTGTATAACCGACAAACAAGGTTTGCGGGTTATTCGATCCATGTTTGGATTGAAGCAAGCATAAGGTTCTTGGAACTGACGTTTTGAAATAATCATAATGGTTTATGGTTTGTCTCAAAATGAAATGATTCTTGTGTATATAAGGAGGTTAGTGGGAGTGCACTGACAATGAATGTCCTGTATAAAATAATGATAATATATGTCATTTCATGGAAATGAAATTCCCATAAAACTATTGTTGAAAGATTGGCTTTCATAGATATTCTTTCATAGAAATTCTCCGTAGAATTCTGGGGAGTAACAACCTTTATTCGAGGAATAAAGATCTACTGGGATAGATTTGGAGTTGTTAACACTCTCTGGGAAATTGTACATTTAAAATGTACTTGTATTGGTGTCTCATACGCTTCGAGCATATGGAGTCACAATCGGGTCAATCCAAGTGATAGTCACTGGATTGAAGATTAAGAACATCTGTTAGTATCTGAGAGAACTAAAGATGTTGTCTTAAACTATGGAGAAGGAGAACTAGAAGTGACTGGGATCACCGCTGCAAGTTTCCAAACAATTAAATACTACGGTACTATAAAGTTTGAAAAACGGGACAGTGAGCTGGAAATATTCCGTGCAAGATAACTGTTGCCGAATAAACAACAAATGCGGATTATTGCTACAGCTGAGGCAGCAATAGAAGCCATTTGGGTCGAAAATAAATCTAATTAGATTAGATATAGTTCTGTTAGCGGCTGAGCTAGGCGTCAGCACAGGCTAAGGAATTCAAGGTCTCATCGACGATCCAGATATACACTTCTATATCATCTGATTCGTTCGGATCATACATCGTGGCGATGTGATGATCGTATAAATCGCGTCAACGATAATCATGAAAATCCGCTGACGAAAACCTTTTCACAGCAATTTGAGCGAACCGTACATAGTTCGGGTGTACGACACTTGAGTGACTGGCTATGTGCCAAGTGGGAGATTGTTGGATAATATGACCCATAGCGTCACTATTTGTACAGATCATGGTGTTGTTGTACAAATTAACTATGTGACAAGGAAATTGCACTCTCATCATTTGTGATTAGATCACCTTAGATGTATAAATGAAGAGAGGTCCGTATGATTAGTTCCTGGATTGAGATGATATGAGACAGTATCAGTCCACGAGGATTAATCATGAAATATCCCTAGTCGTAGTATTATCGAGACTGGACATCGATAATGCGGAATAGGCTAGTATCGCACTTGTGCGCGTTGTGAGGGCACAACGGCGTAGTTCTCATATACTTAAGTATTGGATACTTATGCAAGTGCGGTAGGAGGTTGTGTTTCACCGATGGTACGGGAAACAGCTTCGCTCTGGATAGACCCCTCGGAATCCCATTGGTATTATGACTATGTGTCTATGGGAGTCCGACATCAGGGTAGGTGTATTTGGTCTTAACCTGAGACTTGCACCGCTAATGCTTACGACAATCAATATACTTTAGTTGAGGTCGTCTAGGACTCTAACCGGTTCTGTGTACGCCGAAGCTGAGTATATTGAGAATCGTAGAGTATTGGGTGTGATGTCAAGACGGAAGTATCACTCCAGTCATAGTGGAGATGATGTCACGCAGGATACGGTATTAGTACTCTGAGTGCTGCAGCCATCGGGATATTATGACAAGGTCATGTATATCCGATTAAAGAGACTAGTTACCAGACATCCGACATGTGCTTCGTACGGGGCAGACACTTATCCAGCCCCAGGCCCTAGCACGTGACTATCCGATACTGGGCCGATATGCACGATACTTAGTATACTACGCCTGATATAGATCCTTATATATTCCTGTAGAATATTTGCGGAGAATTGGGTAGGCATGGCGTTTTGCTAGAAGCTAACCTTGTCTTGTGAATCGGTAAAAACGTAATACTTGGTACTTACGTGTTCGGATAGTCCGACGATCGTATTTACTGCCAACATATCCGGGATCTCATGGGTCGCTTCCCAATGATACACCGATGACGTATGACTCGCACTCATAATTAATCTGGGATTAATTTGATGAGAGAGAATTAATCTGGGATTAATTACGGAGATATTTTATCTGGGATAAAATATCGTCTAAAGAGAGAAAACGATTGATTTAGAATTAATCGGGTAAATTGATATATTTGATATATCAATCGTAATTGGATTTCGACGCGAAATTGAAATTGGATTTTAATTCGGGCGAACGAATTAATTTAGGATTAATTCGTTAGCGACGTGAATAGTAAATTCGCTAGGCGTAATCATTTAATTACGACGCAACGGAAAATTCGCTAATTAGGAATTAGCGAACCCGAGCCCGAGAGTGATTGCGAGCGCATTCGTATTTCGAATTCGAGTGCGGCACGCAAGTCACATCAAGCGTCAAATCATTCGTCACATCAAGCGTCAAATCAAATGTCACTTTGAGTGATGTGACAACTTGTCACTTGATTGAATGAAAGATGTGACTTGATGTGAGTTAGTGGAGTGGTTGGAATGTTTGGTAATGAATTGATTTTAGAAATAATTAAATGATATACACCATTTGACTTTTGAAAATTAATTGGTAAATCATTAATATATTTTTGGAAATATATAAACCAAACATTTACACTTTTCTAACATAACTTACACACAATTCTTCTCTTCTAATTTCTCTCTCACACATTCACGCCCAAGGGGCTGTGAAAATGCTCACTGGTTTGTTTCAAAACCGTGAGCTTAGGGAGGCAATGGTGTTGATTTTGTGGCAAAATCAAGTAGAGCTAGCACTCCGAGAGACATGCGAAGGTGTTAGGGAAACTCACCCATGAGCCGGGAATCATTCGACGAAGATTCGGAGCCCAAATTCAACACACAAAACTGAAAAACGTGAGGCAGTGGACTGGTCACTGCAGTTGCATTTTTGGAGGAGCAAAATCAATTTTTTCTTCACCAAATCGTCTCGACCGATCAATGTAAGTATTCCGCAACTTCTTTGATATGTTTTCACACATGTTTCTTGCTTGTTAATGATCTTGGGACCTAAAAAAAACCTAACAATGGCATCAAGAGCCTAGGTTCAAGCATGAAATTTTTAGGGCTAAAATTTGGGTAAACTTGTTTTGAGCATTGTTGAATGAATTGAATGTTTGAGTATGCTTATAACATGTTTAATTAAGGATTGATTGGATCAATTTAATTAAATAATGATTGGATCAATCTTCCCCAATTGATGGAGCTTGGCCGAAGGTATAAGGAATTTTGGAAATTTGAAATTTTTGATTTTGATTCATTGAATGAGTTAGAATCATGTAGGATGATGTTAATTTGAAATTAATTGGATTGAATTTTGAAATTGAACAAAATCCCTAATTTGCTTATGTTGGCCGAATCAAAAATGCCCTTTAATGTCTTGATTTTTGATTTTGATAATTGGATGTATGGAAATCATTCGGGAAGTTAATTAGATGTCGATTGTGGAATTAATTGGATTAAATTCAAATCGGACAAAAATTACTCCTTGGCCGAGACTTTAAGCATGTATGGGTTTGATTTTTTCATTTATGTGTTGGACATATGATAATGATAATGAGCATGATTAATTGGACTAATTTGGTGTGTTTAGAAATATTGATTTAGTTGATTAATCATATAATACACTTTAGGTAATTAAATTGCTAAATTGGATTTATGTGATTTAATTATTTGAGGCCTTGAAATTGGATTTGGGCTATTAAAGTTGTTATTGGGTTAAGATTGGGCTTTTTTTGTACAAAGTTGGGTTTAGGCCAAATGGATTGGATCCAATTGGGCCCAAAACCACTTCCGTTAAGCCCAAATGCGACTAATGAACCTTTAAAGTTTAATTGGGCCTAATGGGCCAAGATTGATTTCTGGGCTTATGGGGTAAATCCCGGATGGACTTTGGTTATCGGTTTGACCCGAGTTGACCAAAAGTCCCGCCTTAACAAATCAATTAAAAGCCCATTGGACTGAATTGAATTGACGTTGGACGTTTATTAATCGGTCTTTGAGACGCGTATCGATTAAATTTAGAATTTAAGTCGAAAGGTTTATTAATAAAGTGTAATAGATAATTTGGAATTGAATAGTGAATTAGTATTAAATACATGTTAAATTGGATTTAATGATGTAGTTTAATTTAATTCAAGAATTCGTACTTTGAGTACTTATTCGCAAAACGAGTTTGACTCGAACAAAATCAAATCGTTGTTTGAACATTGGATGATCACTTAATTATCAGATTAATTAATTTGATTAGATTGATTGATAGCATGCTTATGTGTGAATACGTGGTTGTGATGAATGAATAATGTATATCGGATGGATATTAGTCGGGTGGGACAATTTTAGAAATTGTTGTAATAAATTCGATTTATTAAATGGACCTGCGTGTCCAGCCTTATCACCTCTATTCTCTTTGTATTCTCTTCTCACCTATTCCCCTCAATGTATATGAGGTTTCTTTAGAAGTGTAGTGTAACGGGTAGAAGTAATACAAGTGCTAGCTTGAGTGAGAAAGGGAGAGATTTGATCTAGGATCAATGTAAAGTATCCATCCGCATATCATTATTATTTTTTCATACTCGCTTTATTATGTGTTTAGAATGCATGCTTAAGGGTGTATGATGATGAGACCTTAACAAAGATAATTAAATTGGTAGCCAATTTGCACGCGAAAAACCCTCAACAAATATCATGCGTTTTTCCTTCCATTGAGTGATTCTTACTCAAGATCCTAGATTGGCATGGGTTGTTGGCCAAAGTCAAGCCCTTGTCCGTCGAAGATGTGTTTGAATCACGAAGCTTTGTTCCATATTGGTGTCATGTCCAAGTTGTGGTTTGTTGGCCAAAGTCAAGACCACTTCTTGTCCATCGACATTGATTACGAAGCTTCCATGGTCAATGGGTCTGCGCTTGACTGGGATCATTAGGTTTGTTGTGCCAAGCCAAGGCCTAGTTGATTCAGAGGAAATAGGTTAGGCTATATATTGGATATATAGGCATATATAAGATATATGTTTCGGACTTGGATGTCCACCTACTGGATCTAGGAGTTGGATGAGATCCAATTGATCTTCGAGATCTACCTAGTTAATTATCATACAATTTGTTGGCCAAAGTCAAGATTGTGTGATATTTAACGGGATCCTAGCCCACTAGGAAACATGGTTTCCCGAGTACTCGACAGAGGGTTAGAGGCTCGCCGAAAAAATAGTGGGAGGCAAGAATTGAATTTGCAATATTCGTTCAATTACTCGCCATACGCGCTCAAACAAATATCATTCGTCAATATAAATTAGAAGTATTAGTTGGACTAATATTTAATGTTGTTTTAAAAATATATATAGTTGGACTATATACAAACTCATTCAATATATAGTTGATTTTATAATTGGATTATAGTAATCAAATAATTGAATTAAAATGATAGTGATTTTATAATTGGATTAGAGTAATCAATATTAAAATTATAGTTGATTAAATAATTGGGTTATTGTAATCATTATAATAAATAGTACCTTTATTAAATTGATTAAATAGTTGGACTGTTGAAATCAAGAAAGAATTGAAAAGTTGAATATTTAAAATATAATCATTGGATTAAATGTTTTAAATGATTTAATTTTCAATTGGGAATTAATAATAGGTTAATTTATTTGATAAAATAACTTATTATGACAGGCCCATAATTAAGCAAATAGTAGAGCATAAAATCTTTGGAAGATTTATGTGATGATGACTTAGTGCTTAATTTATACTTATCATAAAGCTATCTTAAGATTTAAAAGTATTAAATTGCAATTAATAATTCTTGGAGAATTAATTGACTATTCTAGAGGTGAAAAGTCAAAGTTTGCAATTAGGCGTGTTACACAAGGTGCACATCGTTTCGATATTCCGTACCCAAGGCTTGGCCAAAGGTTTGGTGAATATTGAAAAGATAATTGACATATCCCAAAGTGACTACCATTTGGATATGGAAGACACGAAGGAATTAAAGAAAGGGCGAGGCTCTGACTTTAAAAATATTTGTCAAAGTTATGTTCACTACTAGTATAAAAATTAGATTTAATACTTAGTGTGGTACATAAATATATGTATTGATGTCAGAATCTGCTATGAGCAGGATACTGACTTCAGCTGAGATTGCTCTACAAATCGGAAACGGGACGAAAGTCGCTGTTTCGACCGTAGATACCTAAGTTTAGGAACTACCCTTCGGGTGTGTACTTAAATAGGAACTGTATAATGTAACTAGTTGGACTAGTAACATTATCTCTATATCAGTGTTTAATCCGTTGCGGATAAACCTTTATATTTTAGAACACTAAAGTGTTTCATTATATAAAGATGATACTGAGATAAACACATTAGATGTGAAAAACAGTATTTATATTTTGAATACAATTAAAATCTCAAACATATAAAATGACAAAATAAATAGCTCAAATTGATTTGATCAATAGAGACTTATTTGTGGCATTGTTATCTAGGACACAATTAACAAGACGCGTATATCCACACTTTGAAGAGTGGGTACTAGGACTGATTTGACTATCAAATAAAGTCTACGAATCTAGTTTTGTTAGGTAAAGTACCTAAAACACTGTTTACTTTGGTAATAGTGTAAGTGCCACCGATCTGTTAGCCCTATTCATGGTGAAGTTAGTGGGCCCATATCTAGCTAGGCTAGATGTGAACATGAATGTTTCGTGACCTTAATGGATGTGGCATCACGTTATGGTTATGTGTTTTCTTTTGAAGAACACAGATCGGAAACTTTTAGAGTTTCGACACGAAGTAGATAAACAGAATCGGCTATAGTATTATACCGTCACGGTAAGACCGTAACGAAAATACTTAAGTATTAAGTTTCATACATACATGAAAGAGTATGGTATTCTTTCAGATGAGGACTCCTCCCGAGACACGTTGATTGACGGTGTGTCAGAACTAAAAACTGAATTTTGTTGGACAAGATGAGGTTAAATCATGAGTCGCTCTGAGCTATCATTTCCTTCAACGGATATGCATTAACAGTGCAAAACTTATTTAGAATAAGGTTCCATGAAATCTGTTTGACAGATGTCATATAGGATATGAACAGGGAAGAAACGAGGTTTCTCATTCCTGATAATTTGGGTATGTCAGGCATAACGTTTGGATGATACCAAACTAAAAGACCAAATTGGATAAGTGCCCATATAGGTTATCCTAAGGAGGCCATAAGTATAGTACTTATAAATCTCACATGAGAACAATATAATTGTTGCTCACCATGCGGTTTTTCCTGAGAGGAATACCGATATGCAGTGGTCAGTGGGAGGATGGTGATACTCGATAAAAATCGGAGTAATACTATTCGTGGCACGAAGTCCTTAATGGAACACAAACCAGTTCATCTATGATGAATCTGTACCATTAATCTTCAAATACACAAGAACCGCGTAGATCGTATAGAGTCAGAAAACAACCTAGGGTATGGGTTCTCTGATCTAACCTCATAAAGATGTCAATCTTATGGAGGTAAACCAACCGACTACGTTTAGGAAGTGATACGAGGTATCGACTCCCTATTATGGCAAAGTGCCATAAGTCCGAAATGGATTCCATGTATAACAACTATTTTGGATACTAGTTGTTGTACCACAAGGCATTGTGCCTATGGTACATTAGACGTCTTCAAGGAAGACATATATGGAAGGCAACATACCAACGTACAAAGCTAGGCTTTTGACGGAAAGGTATCGTTATCAACATTGTGTTAATAATGGTTCAACCTTCTACTTGTTGCCATGGTAAATCCATTTTGAAGATGCTTGTTGATAACTGCATATTTCATTTATGAAATGTGTCAGTTGTAGATCAAAATCGCTTTCTTTCCTGAAAAGGAAACCTATTGGAGGATGTTTACAACATCCTGACGATTTTGTATAACCGACAAACAAGGTTTGCGGGTTATTCGATCCATGTTTGGATTGAAGCAAGCATAAGGTTCTTGGAACTGACGTTTGAAATAATCATAATGGTTTATGGTTTTGTCTCAAAATGAAATGATTCTTGTGTATATAAGGAGGTTAGTGGGAGTGCAGCACTGACAATGAATGTCCTGTATAAAATAATGATAATATATGTCATTTCATGGAAATGAAATTCCCATAAAACTATTGTTGAAAGATTGGCTTTCATAGATATTCTTTCATAGAAATTCTCCGTAGAATTCTGGGGAGTAACAACCTTTATTCGAGGAATAAGATCTACTGGGATAGATTTGGAGTTGTTAACACTCTCTGGGAAATTGTACATTTAAAATGTACTTGTATTGGTGTCTCATACGCTTCGAGCATATGGAGTCACAATCGGGTCAATCCAAGTGATAGTCACTGGATTGAAGATTAAGAACATCTGTTAGTATCTGAGAGAACTAAAGATGTTGTCTTAAACTATGGAGAAGGAGAACTAGAAGTGACTGGGATCACCGCTGCAAGTTTCCAAACAATTAAATACTACGGTACTATAAGTTTGAAAAACGGGACAGTGAGCTGGAAATATTCCGTGCAAGATAACTGTTGCCGAATAAACAACAAATGCGGATTATTGCTACAGCTGAGGCAGCAATAGAAGCCATTTGGGTCGAAAATAAATCTAATTAGATTAGATATAGTTCTGTTAGCGGCTGAGCTAGGCGTCAGCACAGGCTAAGGAATTCAAGGTCTCATCGACGATCCAGATATACACTTCTATATCATCTGATTCGTTCGGATCATACATCGTGGCGATGTGATGATCGTATAAATCGCGTCAAACGATAATCATGAAAATCCGCTGACGAAAACCTTTTCACAGCAATTTGAGCGAACCGTACATAGTTCGGGTGTACGACACTTGAGTGACTGGCTATGTGCCAAGTGGGAGATTGTTGGATAATATGACCCATAGCGTCACTATTTGTACAGATCATGGTGTTGTTGTACAAATTAACTATGTGACAAGGAAATTGCACTCTCATCATTTGTGATTAGATCACCTTAGATGTATAAATGAAGAGAGGTCCGTATGATTAGTTCCTGGATTGAGATGATATGAGACAGTATCAGTCCACGGAGGATTAATCATGAAATATCCCTAGTCGTAGTATTATCGAGACTGGACATCGATAATGCGGAATAGGCTAGTATCGCACTTGAGCGCGTTGTGAGGGCACAACGGCGTAGTTCTCATATACTTAAGTATTGGATACTTATGCAAGTGCGGTAGGAGGTTGTGTTTCACCGATGGTACGGGAAACAGCTTCGCTCTGGATAGACCCCTCGGAATCCCATTGGTATTATGACTATGTGTCTATGGGAGTCCGACATCAGGGTAGGTGTATTTGGTCTTAACCTGAGACTTGCACCGCTAATGCTTACGACAATCAATATACTTTAGTTGAGGTCGTCTAGGACTCTAACCGGTTCTGTGTACGCCGAAGCTGAGTATATTGAGAATCGTAGAGTATTGGGTGTGATGTCAAGACGGAAGTATCACTCCAGTCATAGTGGAGATGATGTCACGCAGGATACGGTATTAGTACTCTGAGGTGCTGCAGCCATCGGGATATTATGACAAGGTCATGTATATCCGATTAAAGAGACTAGTTACCAGACATCCGACATGTGCTTCGTACGGGGCAGACACTTATCCAGCCCCAGGCCTAGCACGTGACTATCCGATACTGGGCCGATATGCACGATACTTAGTATACTACGCCTGATATAGATCCTTATATATTCCTGTAAGAATATTTGCGGAGAATTGGGTAGGCATGGCGTTTTGCTAGAAGCTAACCTTGTCTTGTGAATCGGTAAAACGTAATACTTGGTACTTACGTGTTCGGATAGTCCGACGATCGTATTTACTGCCAACATATCCGGGGATCTCATGGGTCGCTTCCCAATGATACACCGATGACGTATGACTCGCACTCATAATTAATCTGGGATTAAATTGATGAGAGAGAAAATTAATCTGGGATTAATTACGGAGATATTTTATCTGGGATAAAATATCGTCTAAAGAGAGAAAACGATTGATTTAGAATTAATCGGGTAAATTGATATATTTGATATATCAATCGTAATTGGATTTCGACGCGAAATTGAAATTGGATTTTAATTCGGGCGAACGAATTAATTTAGGATTAATTCGTTAGCGACGTGAATAGTAAATTCGCTAGGCGTAATCATTTAATTACGACGCAACGGAAAATTCGCTAATTAGGAATTAGCGAACCCGAGCCCGAGAGTGATTGCGAGCGCATTCGTATTTCGAATTCGAGTGCGGCACGCAAGTCACATCAAGCGTCAAATCATTCGTCACATCAAGCGTCAAATCAAATGTCACTTTGAGTGATGTGACAACTTGTCACTTGATTGAATGAAAGATGTGACTTGATGTGAGTTAGTGGAGTGGTTGGAATGTTTGGTAAATGAATTGATTTTAGAAATCAATTAAATGATTTACACCATTTGACTTTTGGAAAATTAATTGGTAAATCATTAATATATTTTTGGAAAATATATAAACCAAACATTTACACTTTTCTAACATAACTTACACACAACTTCTTCTCTTCTAATTCTCTCTCACCATTCACGCCCAAGGGGCTGTGAAAATGCTCACTGGTTTGTTTCAAAACCGTGAGCTTAGGGAGGCAATGGGTGTTGATTTTGTGGCAAAATCAAGTAGAGCTAGCACTCCGAGAGACATGCGAAGGTGTTAGGGAAACTCACCCATGAGCCGGGAATCATTCGACGAAGATTCGGAGCCCAAATTCAACCACAAAACTGAAAAACGTGAGGCAGTGGACTGGTCACTGCAGTTGCGTTTTTGGAGGAGCAAAATCAATTTTTTCTTCACCAAATCGTCTCGACCGATCAATGTAAGTATTCTGCAACTTCTTTGATATGTTTTCACACATGTTTCTTGCTTGTTAATGATCTTGGGACCTAAAAAAAAAACCTAACAAGTACAATAATGTTTGTGTATTGTTCCCTCTTGCCATACTCTTCCGCAAAATCTAATTTTATTTCACTCACCGTCACAATGAGATTCCTAATTAAGTTCACACTCTCAATCTCATTCACAACAAATTTTACATGCTTAACACTCACAAAACTCTCATACGTATTTACCCATGTGTTTTCTGGCTCACTACTCTCATTTAGATGCTCAACACTCTCAACACATTCGACTACACATGTAATTTCATCAATACAGTTAGCCATGTATTGAGTTTCAAATTTATTATCACTAGCAACATCTACGTCATCTACCTCAGCAATAGCAACAACCTTCGCATCACACTCACTCATCACTACTTGCTTACTCACTACCATGCTCATATTTTCTTGCTTTACATTAACAACATCACTAGAAAGTTTATTTGCTAAGCACTCAGCAACTCTTTCTTTTTTCCTCTTTTCCACCTCACTTCTTCTCTTCATTTTTAATTGATCTGTATAGGCTTGTTGTGGTGTTAAAAGAGGAAGAATCATTGACCTCCGCTCCGTGACATAAATGTACCTACTCCTCTCAACATGATGCCACACTTGCCTATCATATTTCCATGAACCACCCAACAATACATGACAGTCAAGCATAGGCACCACATCACATAATATCTTATCATGAAACCTCATAGTAGAAAATGCAACCATAACTTGATACTCCACCTTAGCCGCAGCACAATTAGGCAAACCTTGTAACACATAAGGCTTAGGATGGTTTTGCAATGGCAACTTCAATTTCTCCACTAGATTGGTACTCACTAAATTAGCCCAATGTTCCCAATCAATAATCACACTACACACCTCATCTTTCACAAATACTCTAGTACGAAAGATATTATCTCTTGGTTGCCCCATAATATCAACCAATGCACTTGGCATCTTGACAAAAATAAACTCAAGAATGAAGAAAAGACTAAAAAAAATGACAAATATAAAGACAAGACAGAAAATAAGACTAAAAAAACCACATGAGACTCGAAACAAAATACAAAAAAAAAAATCAGATTCAAACTCAGTGACAAATTCAACTAAAAATTTTCTTTTCGATTAAGGAACACTAAGGCAATCACTAACACAACTTAACACATAAGATAATTGATCAAAATTTACCTGATCATATCTGTTTTTTTTTTTAACAGCAGCAACAACCTATTAACAAAATTCTCATGTAAAAGGCCAAAAAGCAAACAATCCCTACTGCCCACTGATCTGCCCAAGCCAATGAATGATTTTTTTTTACTGACAAAGAATACCAAATATTAAATTGAAGCTTAAGAGCCAAACTAAACACTATAATTATTAGGCATGGGCACCGTGGGGCTTTGTTTTGTGAATCACAATGCCTGTTTCTTTATTGTGTTTGGTTGTTGGTCACTGGCACAAACCAAAAAAAAACAAAAATAAGGAGTTTTTTTTTGTGTCACAGGCGTGGACCCTTTTCTCTTTTTTTTTTGTTTTATTTTTATGACCGACTAAAACAACAAAAATTACTAAAGCAAACAGGACGAACCAAGAATTAAGCACAGACGAAATCAAACGTAATAAGCATGCAAAAGAAAGAAAATTCAATTGAAAATTTAAGCAAGAGTTGACTGAATTTTCAAGAGTTGACTGTATCAGACTTTTGTTTCCTCTTTTTTTTTCAAAGTCTGACACACGCAATTTCAGACTTGATTTTTTTTTTTACTGGCAACAGCGCACGGAAAAAAATGGAAAAAAAAAACACATTTGGTAGGTGAAAAGAAACAAAAAAGAAACGACAAAAAAATGATAAAGAAATAAAAAGTCAGACCTGAAATCTGGCTCAGAAAACCAATTGATACAAACTCGGATACGAAAGAGACGAAACCCGATCCAAGATCCCGTAGACCCCCAAAGAACCTGTCCTTGAAAACCCTTAGAGATAGCCTCGGATGAATTTTGCCAACAAATTGGACGCCACAAAGGATGCCAACCCTTTGATAAGTCTTTGTTCAATCACTGAACGTTGATAAAATTTTCTTAATCTCAAGAAAGAAAACATTATTCACACACTAAAAATTGGGTCCTTCATTAAGAGTTGTTTTTTAGTTTAAATAGTAACATGCTCAAACCCTAATAGAGCCAAAAGTCTAAAATAACCTCAAACTACCCATTACCAACTAAAAGCCCATAATTCCTAATTTCTAGCCCATTTGAATCCACAAATAAATAAAATAAACTAACCCAAATAATAAATAAAAACGGTCATCCATGTTGGTTCCATACATGCAAATAAATAATAAATAAGCCTAAACAAACGAAATCGATCAATGCTGCTAGGATCAGCATTTGTTTGATACGTTCACGTCTGAAAAAACACAATGCGACTGTCATAAATTCATATATGGATTCATATCCGGTTTCGTATCATGTGAATATTCACTATTCATGCTCTGATACCAATTGATAGAAACCTGCCTGGAACAAAGCCAAGCAAACCCCTCCACGTATTCTAAGCCCCAAGAACCGCGAATCTTGATTTTGTAAGAACAAAATCCTTCCAAGATCAAGTTCAACCATTAAGGAACCTTACCCTTAAGAACCTTTCTTTATTTCTTTGGAGAATCCTGAACAGTGATACAGTGCCACAACACTTGCCACACGTTGATAAGCTTTTGTTCCGTAAAACCAAGGAAGAATCCACTCCCTCAAGATGACACAAGTCAATTTATTTTGTAAAAAGATATATTCTTAGTTAATTTCAATTACAATGAATAATGCCCCTTTAAATAGGTGGTTAACCCTAATTCTACCCAAATATAATAAAACCCTAATAAAATAAACCCAATAACATATAAAATACTTGAAAATTCCGTGCATGGACTTTGTAATATAATTAAAGTTCAGCCTATCACTTAAACAACACATAACCTTAAAAAAATATAAAATATAAAAACTGTTGGGATATGTTGCGTCCTCATTTTGACCAAGATTAAGTCCGAATGGGACTTTGATGTAAGCTAAAACGTTGTAAAGCTACGAGTTCTCTTTCCATTGCAACTTGAATCACCAAAATCGGACATCGGACGAGAACGTTACGTCCAAAATACGAAGACTGCACAAATCCCGCCACTGCTAATGCACTATTCGGAAATAAAGCCGAAAATAAATCAAGGCAGCCCATGCACGTCCAAAACCCATTTCATTCTTGATTTAGACATAATAAATCCTTCATATAAAGTCTCATGCATGGACCAAACTCCAGAACCCAAGGAATCTTCCAAATCCACCAAAATGGCCCAAATACACCAATCTGACCAAGCCATGCAATCAGCCACAACTTCAAGTTAACTTGGCCCAACAAACAGAACTCATTCTGGATCACATCAAGACGACTGTAAGAACCCAACGGGAGTTTATCTTAAGAAATGGAAGGCCTTGAATGGCAAACCACCTAGAAGAATAATCAAGGAAGTTTCGAGGATATAAAGAATAGAACCCAGGATAACCCAAAGATTAAGGCAAGTCAGAGCGAGGTTTGCAAGACTAGTTGGATGTTACAAAGATGGAACATGACCCTACACTACAAGGTCCTAAGTTATAAAAATAAGTAGAGGTAAGATAATTTTATAGGGTGGAACTAGTAAGTAGCCTAATATCCATATTTGTATGCGTGTAGGAATATAAGGTTCTTAAGTAAAAGTGGAAAAGCCGAGCCCAATAACTTTGCAAATAAGTTAAGGGAGTGTTGCGTTCTTAGCAAAAAGACTTTTAGAATATATCTTCTTGCCGAATAGATGTAAGAAGTCTATATAGTCAAGAAAAGGAAGATATGGGAATGAGTAGGAGTAAGTGGTGTATAACAAAAGATCAGAAACGAAGTTGTTTCGATATACCATAAGAACTATAGCATGTCACATGATAAAGTAATCAACAAGAATTTTATGAAAACAAGACAAGGAGTTCCCTCTCGATCAAGAAGTTAAGAAACTTCAAGGTATGAAACAGAAGTTGAGGAAATAGAAAAATTAAGGCGCATTTATTAGAAAAATGATGAATGACCAGTTTAACAGAGATCTCAATCATTAAGTTATCATGATCCCGGCTAATGTGAGCTGATTTACAATAAAGTAAGAATCCTAGTAAATGGGAATAAAGATGATTATGGGTACAAAGTTAGTTTAAGTTGATGAATTAGAAAGAAACATAAATTATGTGACCTATCGTAAGATCCCAAATTAAAAGAGGATTTGAGGACGAATCCTATTTAAAGGGGGGAGAATTTATAACGACCGGGAAAAAAAAACTGACTACTATTACACTTTGGGATAAGTGTTATATAATTTAAAATATGTTGGACACATATATTCTCATAAAATGATTTCGGGAACGATCGGAAAATTCTTTCAGAATACGATACTAGACGATACGATGTCCTGCTCCGGATAACTTTTAGTAATCTGGCCATAACATTTCCGTACGATCTTCGATTTTTATAAATTTTATATCATCAGAAAGCTTAAACCGAGAGCTACAACTTCCACGTTGAACATTGTCCCTAATTCGGACCAGACACGGGTCAAAAATTACAATTTCCGCTGCTGCTACAGTAACTTCAAGAATTGTCTAGAATTGGAGTGATGTGTCTCATTCTTGGCCACACAATTACATGATTAAAATCAGCCCCATTGCCTATAAAAAGGACACTATTTGAAACCAAAAAACATGAGCCACCATGGAAGATTTCTTCAAGTTTTCTTCTTCTTCCTCAAGTCATTATAGGGTACAACAAGTGATGATTTTCAATTTCCTATCACCCAAAGTAAGTTTCTAACTCCTATTCCTTCTTTATTTATTAGTTTTGGACAAGCAACTAAAGGCCCAATTGAACCATTTATACATTTTAGAATTTGAATAGTTAAATTGGCTTTGATTTAGTTGTTTGCATGAGTTTTTGTAAGTGTTATGATAATATTAGCATGATTTGAAACCCTTGTGAGTGTATATGTTTCTTGTGTTTGAGGTGGGTAAGTTGGTGTTGAGTGAGGTATGGATTGAGTTATGGATGTTTGTTGAGATTTTATGGAATGTTGTTGATGGATTATGATTTTAATATATTGATATAAAAAAAAGTTTAGAAGAATACTTATAAGAAGATGGTAAAATGATGATATGAGAACTGTAGGATTTTGGCTTTGGGAAGTGGTTAAATCATTATTTAAGGTTGATAATTTGATATGGAATTGGTGAATTAAAGTTCAATAAGTTGGGTTGTACAAAAAGATTGTTGTGGAAGTGATTATGGTGATTTTTGGGTAGTATATGAACATGTAAAAGCAAAACAGAATCCTGTATTTTTGCTTCGTGTGACCGTCGCGACGCGTGGCACAACTAATGCCCAAAATAGTTTTGAACAATTCCAGTTCCACCAGAATATGTTAGAAGCCACCCTAAAGGCCCCGTAACGATTTATACTCAATAATACTTCATGATATAAATATAGTACACCTTGGAATGATAGTAGAGGTTTGAATGCAAAGACTTAGCATAGTCTTGAAGCATTTTCACGGCTTATAATCTAACCAAGTTTACCGGTTATAGTCTATCAGCAGGAATCCCAAGTTTATCGATTAAGCGAAACAGTGCCAACCAAGTTCCAAGTAGGTGAGTGGACACTCTTCCTTTAAACTGACTTTCATTTCGATTTTGTTGTTTCAGACTTATATTTTCACGTTTTATGGCGTAAGAAGATTTTCTTTACAGTTATTTCATGCAAAATTATATTTGAGAAAAGAAATATTTTTCAGAAAATATTTTGTATAGTCTTGATATTCAAAGCATGACTTTTATGTTTTTCGAGGCATGGGGTAAAAACCCACCTCAGTATGCAACTTGTACAGACATGGAATTGACGGACAAAGAACATGTACACATGTAGAGGACTGGGGGGACGGTGATACCTAACGCCCTCATATCCTAGAGCAGGGCTACGGGACGACGATACGTAACGCCCCTAGACCCTAGTTCTATAGCTTGGAGGGTAGCATAAATATGCACCCCCAGTTCTAATTTGTGGCTTGGGGGACAGCGATACGTAACGCCCTAAGACCACCAGTTTCAGAGACAGGAGTGGCATGCTTTGGGGGACGGCGATACGTAACGCCCCAAAGTCATGATTTTGCATTACTGGCTCTAGATAGACGTATGGGGGACGGCGATACGTAAATGCGTCAAGGTTTTCAGATACAGACCCATTTTCAGATTCCAGATTTTCAGTACACAGCTTTCAGAAAACAGATTTTAGAAATAGTTTTCAGAAATCAAAGTTTCAAAAGCAGTTTTCAGAAAGATGAGTTTTACAAAGGAGATTTCAGATGTAGTATTCAGAAAAGAGCTTTCATATAAAGATATTTCTGTAATTTTGGTTTTTGAACCAAATGATTTTAAAATAGTTTTACAGTCCTTCATCCACTCACTTAGATCGTATAACGGTCTAACCCCCACTCCCAGTTTCCTTGCCTTGTAGGTATTTTCGGAGGATGAGCTCGGGAGGACGAATACTGATGCAGTCACTAGGGTATAGAGTCCACCAGTTCATATCAGAAAGAGTAAAAGTCCAGTCAGAGTCAAGTTAGAAGTCACGTATTAGTCTTGAGTAATGTGAAAGTCACTGTAAGCAAATGTTATTAAGTTTGCAGTCTTAATTATTGAGTTTGTATTTCATATTGATGAGTTTTGGGCTACAGTCCCACATTTAATATAAAATTGATTAAAGAAAAGAATATTAGTGTCTGTTTATGGTTAGAAAGTCAGAGGCTTATGGGGGACGGTGATACGTAACGCCCCCATATGTCAGGTTTTCAGAGACACATACCAATTTTCAGGAATAGTTTTCATATACATATTTCAAAATAGTTTCAGATACATATGTCAGAAAAGGTTTCTAGAAAGGAAAGTTTTTAGGAAACAATAGTTTTATAAGAGACTTTTAAAGAAGATAAGTTTTACAAAGAGATTTCAGACGAGATTTTTCAGAAAAGAATTCAGAGTTCTTAGACAAGAAAGAGTTTTCATATAAAGCTATTTCTTGAAATTTGATTTTAGAACCGAACATTTCCATAATAGTATTTCAGTTTTCAATTTAAATCATTCACTCACTTAGATTGTTCAAACGATCTAACCCCCCACTCCCAGTGTTTTGTTTTGCAGGTTCATTGAGGACAAGCTCGGGATGATGGATACTGATGGCAGTTACTAGGGCTTTGGTCCACCAGGTCAAGTCAGGGATTAAGTCCAGTTCAGTCAGAGTTAGAGAATGTCATGTAACATATATGTTATACATTAATGGTCACATGTATATTGCATTATAGAAGTTATTGTCTGTGTTGAAATGTGTATTTAAACAGAGTACTTAGTATTAAGAGTATTATGCATACATGGTCGATGAGTTGGGCTATGGTCTCATACATGAGTTAATATATATGTGAGATAAGAATAGCAGTTATCAGAAGTCATAGGCATATGGGGATAGTACGGTCTATCCTCTGCCGGTAGCATCTCCCGGATTGGGGATGTTACATTAATCAAGCATCGAGGCGGAAATCTTTTCTTTATTCTTTATAATCAAAATTGAAAGATCTAAAAACTTTCACTCTTTATTTCTTTTCAAAACACTTTTGTGCAAAAAATCAAATACCAAGTTTTCAAAACTTGGTTCAAAATATCAGTATATAATTCAGACTATCAACATCTTAGCATAATTCATACCCCAAAACACAATGATTTCACATCACATACATATTCATATCTCTACATAAACAACATATTTTTAACTTAGTACACCTATACACATACACATATTCATAGTACATAAACATATACAGATAATTCAAATCATTCAAATCAATTAAAATCATAGCACGTTGTTGTTAGGGTTGGTGCTTGGAGTGCCAATCCGGATCGTATTTATGTCCGATTCATGAATACGAATAATTTCATTTTCCATAATATTACTTAATTAATGGTAGCACCTTTTGTCTTCTATACACATATTCGATCTAATTATTATTAGATATCTAATTATGATTAGATTGAAACTAAATCTGGTTTAGTGATACGTGTATATTAGACAAAGACCATTGGATTTACAACGTAGTATGCAGTTACAACGTAGTTTGTAATTGATATTGGGAAGCGTCACTATAAGATGTATATCCTTAAATATAATTCATGGTCAAGATTTACTAGCACGGGTCGGTTAGTAAAATATGCTGAGACCAGTACATGTCGTACATCGTGACTTGGTCCAATGGTTTATCCCAATGAACCATGAGTCTCGGGAGACTCGTATAGATATGTAGATATTTATTTGATAAACACTGAACGACTTACTGAAGATTTCCTAATAGATGGTACACCAACGTCAATAGGAATCTTCTCGAGTTGAGCGAGCATAGTAGTCATTCGACTTGAGATACCACAGTGGGATATATGAGTTATCCTCCACACTTTGATGGCAGTCGAGTCATCGATCTATTTAGATCAGACCTCTACCTGTTCGTTGGGTGTGGACAGATGCTCATGATATCCTGTGCGTATCAAGATAGAATCCGTCAGTCATGTGTACAGGGCATAGGCATCTTGCACGTGTTTGCAATCTAGTAAATCCACGGCCGTGGTATAACTTCGGAAATCAATTATGAGTGTTATTTAGATATCGTAAATTTTGAAAGTCGACTATATTATACCTTAGGGATTTGATGTTTTTATCTATATCCCCGGTATAATATGGATAGCCTGTGACAGAGAGATTATACGTATGCGATGACCTCGACTTGTATAGTTTAGCGAGATTATCTGTGGTCGTCATAATTTACGAGTGGGTGAATTATGGACACAAAATTTGATTCTGTGACGGATAAACCTAAACTTAGAGAGTCCCACAATATGAAGTGTACTCGTTGAGTACTTTAGCAACACATTATGAATAATATTGATTATTCATAATATTTTATCGGATTAAATTAGTTAATTCGAATCGCTTAATTGGTAAACGAATTTACACATGCCGGGAAAATTTTAGTCAATCTAATGTGTATTTGTATTTGATACATAATTAGATTAGATACACATTTATTAATAAATGAAGGCATGACACTTTAAAAAGTAAATAAATAATTTGTTTAATTAATGAATTCGAAAATTTACTTTTTACTTAACAAGTGTAACATGTCTATTTGTTATCTAATATATATTAAAGTAATATATAATATTTTTATTAAGTCAAGTGTTGGCTATATTGCCAAGCATTTTAATATGATTAAAATTAAAACATAAATGGCCAAATTTAACCACGCCACACTTTTGTTTATTTAAAGAAAAGTTGCTTTTCTTTTATTTGGTTAAGAAAAATTTGACTTTTCTACCTACCACTCTTACGCCACTTTTGCAGAAAAAAAAAAAAGAAAAAAGGTTTTCTTTGTTTTTGGTAAGAAGGTGGCCGAAACTTGTCTTCCAAAAATGGCTCCCGAAATTCCAAATGAGAGAGAGTGAGAAGAATGAAACCAAGAATGAGTTTTGAAGAAATTTTGAAGATTAAAATGTAATCTTCAATATTCTTTAACCTAGAAATTGTTTCTTTGCTTTCTTGTGTTTTCTTTAATTGTTGTAGAGATTCGTCTTGTCTAAATTTTGGGTATTTTTAATTAGGATGATGGTTTGAGCGGCTAGATACATGTGTAAATATATGTTGAACTAGATTAAGGTAATTTAGGTTCAATTTATTGTTGGACAACTTAGTTGTCATTCTAGAGTGTGATGACCACTCTTGTTATACCTAGAATTGTTCTAGGGTTCTTCATATATGGTGGCTTTGAATTGGTGTTGGATTAATTAGATTAATCTTGCTAAAATTGGATTTAAAGCATGAAATAAGGGCTGTTTTATTCTCAATTTCAGATCTGGAAAATCTGGAATTTTGTTATGAAAAATATGTCATTTGGATGTGTTGGATATGTATTGGGTGTTAGCATAATTTCCGGAAAGTGTTTCGGAGTGAAAATGGCGAAAAACGGCGTTACCGGGTGAGTTTTCGGCTTACCGGGTAACGGCTGTCCAAACAGTGAATTGGTCACTGTTTTGGCAGCCCATGAACTGCCCAAACTGTTGGACAATTATGACCCATAGTGTCACTATTTGTACAGATCACGGTGTTGTTGTACAAATTAACTATGTGACAAAGGAGATTGCACTCTTATCATTTGTGATTAGATCACCTAGATGTATAAATGATGAGAGGTCCCTATGATTTGTTCCTGGACAGAGAATGATATGAGACAGTATCAGTCCACGAAGGATAAATCATTAAATATCCCTAGTCATAGTATTATCGAGATTGGAGATCGATAAATACGTAAAAGACTAGTATTACACTTGTGCACGTTGTGAGGGCACAACATCATAGTTCTCATATATTTGGGTATAGATACTCATGCAAGTGTAATAGGAGGTTGTTTTTTACCGATGGTACGGAAACAGCTTCGCTCTGGATAGACCCCTGCGGAATCTCATTGGTAGTATGACTATGTGTTTATGGGAGTCTGCAATCAGGGTAGGTGTATTTGGTCTTAACCTGAGACTTACACCGCTAATACTTGCGACAATCAATATACTTTGGTTGAGGTCGTCCAGGGCTTTAACAGGTTCTGTGTACGCCAATGTTGGGTATATTGAGAATTGTAGTGTGTTGGGTGTGATGTTAAGACGGAAGTATCACTCCAGTCATATGGAGATGATGGTCACATAGGATACGGAACTCGTTTCTTAAATGCTCGAGCTATCGGGATATTATGACTAGGTCATGTATATCCGATTATAGAGACTAGTTGCCAGACATCCATATGTGCTTCTACGGGGCAGACACAATTCCAGCCCCAGGCTTAGCACGTGAACATCCGATACTGGATCGACATACACAATACTACGGTATACTACGCTTGATATAGATCTAATATTCCTATAAGGATATTTCTGGAGAATTGGGTAGGCATGGCGCTTTGCTAGAAGCCAACCTTGTCTTGTAAATCGATACAAACGTAGTACGAGGTACTTACGTGTTCAGATAGTCCGACGACCGTATTTACTGCCAACATATCCGGGGATCTCATGGGTCGCTTCCCGAAGATTCACCGATGATGTATGACTCGCACTTAATTAATCTGGGATTAATTAGAAGAGAGAGAAAATTAATCTGGGATTAATTACGGAGATATTTTATCTAGAATAAAATATTAATTAAAGAGAGAGAACGATTAATTTGGAATTAATCGATAAAATAATATATTTGATATATTATACGAGATTGGATTTCGACGCGGAATTAAAATTAGATTTTAATTCGGGAGAACGAATTAATTTAGAATTAATTCGTTAGCGACATGAATAGTGATTTCGCTAGGCGTAATCATTTAATTGCGTCGCAACGGAAAATTCGTTAATTTGGAATTAGCGAACCCGAGCCCAGGATTGTTTGCGAGCGCATTCGCATTTCGAATTCGAGTGCGGCACGCAAGTCAAATCAAGCGTCAAATCGCTAGTCACATCAAGCGTCAAATCAAATGTCACTTTGAGTGATGTGACAAGTTATCACTTGATTTGAGTGATTGATGTGGTAGTTGAAAAGCAATAATGGCTTTTGCTTTTTGACTTTTGCTTTTTGAAATTAAAAGAATTTGGTAAATGGTTTAATAATATTTTGGAAATATAAAAACCATATACATTTTTCTTTTAATCCATCTCTCTCATCCTTTACGCATTTTCTCTTCTCCCTCTCTTTCCCTCCTTCTTCCTCACACGGTTTGGAACCGTTTCTTCCCTAAAATTTCTGGTTATGACCGAATTAAAAGGAGAAGCAAGGAAGAAGAGAAGTGCTAGCACACACTTGGGTTATACAAAGGTGATAGGGAAATGATTTCTTGAGCTTGGAATTCGTTTTGGAGCATAAAGCTTGGAGCTTCCATGGTGTTCATCAATGGCCGATTCTTGGAGGGACAAAAATCAGCAAAATCGAGCAGCCCACTGCTCCATATGGCCACTGCCGAGCTTCAACAAGGAGGAAGATGAAGTGTTCTTCTTCGCATCTCAAACCGTTCAATGTGAGTATGTATTCCGCCTTACTCCTTTGTGTATTTATGCGAATTTCTTGCTTGATTTGATGATCTTGGGACCTAATTAGAAACCAACAATGGTATCTTGAGCTTTGATCAAGCATGAAAAAGTTAGGGTTTGAAATTGGGTAAAATCAATTGAGCATGATTTGGTTAAATTGATTGATTAAGTATGCTTGTATGTTGATTAATTGAAGTTGTGCATGATCAATTTCATGAAATTGGATTGGATCCATTTTTCCCCAAATTTTTGGGCATGGCCGAAAATCAAAGAGCCCTAATGTCTTGGTAATTTTTATTTGTTTGAACATTGGATGACTTAAAACAATTGGGTAATGTTGTTTTGAAGTTCAATTGGATTGAATTTTGATTTGGAAGAATTTTCCCTTTTAAAGTGGGCTTGGCCGAATTTAGTAAGACATGAAATTCATTGTGATTTTTTGTTTTTGATTCATTGGATGAGTTGAATTGATTTGGGAAATGATGATTGTGGATTCAATTGGATTGAAACCGAATCGGATTGGAAAAACCCCTAATTGTCGAGACTTTAAGCATGTAAATTGGGTTTGATTTTGATAAAAATGTGTTGGACACTATGTGTTGTTAAAGTGCATGATTAATTAGGCTAATTGATGTTTTAGAAATATTAATTGGGTGATAAATTGTGTATTACACTTAGGTTAATTAATTATGGAATTTGGAATTTTATAAGTTAATTAATTTGGGCTTTTTGGAAATGGGGCCTTAAAGGTTGTAATTGGGCTTTTGGGCTTGGTTTTACCAAGTTAGGTTTAGGCCAATTTGGTTGGATCCAATTGGGCCCAAAACCGCATCCAAAAAGTCCAATTATGACTTAATGGACCTTAATTATTTAATTGGGCCTAATGGGCCAAAATTAATTCTGGGCTTATGGGGTAAATCCCGGATTGGATTTTGGTTATTCGGTTTGACCCGAGTTGACCAAAAGTCCACGCCTTAAAGAAATTAATTAAAAGCCCATTGGACTTTAATTAAATAAACATTAGATGTTAATCGGGTTTTGAGACCCGTTACGATTAAATTTGGAATTTAAGTCGTAAATGTTCGTTAATAAAAGTGTAATATTTAATTTGGAATTAAATAGTGAATTAGTATTTATACAAATTGAATTGGATTTAATTTTGTAGTTTAATTTAATTCAAGAATTTGTACTTTGAGTACTTATTCGCAAAACGAGTTTGACTCGAGCAAAAATCAAATCGTTGTTTGAACATTGGATGATCACTAATTATCAGATTAATTAATTGGATTAGATTGATTGATAACATGCTTGTATGAATACATGGTTGCGATGCATGAATAATGTATATTGGATGGATATTAGATGGGTGGGGCAATTTTAGAAATTGTTGTAATAAATTTGATTTATTAATTGGACCTGCGTGTCCAGCCTTATCACCTCTATACTCTTTGTATTCTCTTCTCACCTATTCCCCTCAATGTAAATGAGGTTTCTTTAGAAGTGTAGTGTAACGGGTAGAAGTAAATACATGTGCTAGCTGGAGAGAGAAAATGAGAGATTTGATCTAGGATCAATGTAAAGTATCCATCCGCATATCATTATTATTTTATTCATATGCGCTTTATTATGTGTTTAAAATGCATGTTTAATGGTGTATGATTATGAGACCTTAACAAAGATAATAAATTGGTTGCCAATTTGCACGCGAAAAACCCTCAAATCATATTAAGCGTCTTTCCTTCCATTGAGTGATTCTCACTAAAGATCCGAGACGACATTGGTTTGTTGGCCAAAGTCAAGGCCTTTGTCTGTCGAAGATGTGTTTGAATCACAAAGGCTTTGTTCCATATTGGTGTCTTGTCCAAGTTGTGGTTTGTTGGCCAAAGTCAAGACCAATTCTTGTCCATCGACATTGATTACGAAGCTTTCCATGGTCAATGGGTCGCGCTTGACTGGGATCACTAAGTTTGTTGTGCCAAAGCCAAGGCTTAGTTGATTCAGAGGAAAAAGGTTAGGTAATACATTGGATGTATTGGCATATATAAGATATATGTTTCGGACTTGGATGTCCCCCTACCGGATCTATGAATTGGATTGGATTCAATTGATCTTAGAGATCTACTTAGTTAATTATCATACAATTTGTTGGCCAAAGTCAAGATTGTGTGATATTTAACGGGATCCTAGCCCACTAGGAAACACGGTTTCCCGAGTACTCAACAGAGGGTTAGAGGCTCGCCGAAAAATAGTGGGAGGCAAGAATTGAATTTGCATATTGCAATATTCGTATTACTTGCCATACGCGCTCATACAAATTATTTCGTCGCTAGATTAAATGTTAGTTGGACTAATATTTAAATTATTTTTTTAATTAACAGTTGGACTGTATTATAGTTTATTTTATAATTGGATTATAGTAATCAATATATTTGAATTAATTAATTTCAATTTATAGTTGATTTTATAATTAGATTATAATAATCAATGTAATTGAGGTTAATTGATTTAAATTATATTTGATTGTATAGTTGGACTATAATAATCAATATAATACAAAGTACCACAAATCGTTGATTAAATAGTTGGACTATTAGAATCAAGATAGAATTGAAAGATTGACATTTAAAACATAATCCTGGGGAAAATGTGTTTAAATGATTTAATTTTCAAATTGGGAATAAAGTTTCAGGATGGTCCTGGAAAATAATAAGTTATTTTATTTGATAAAATAATATAATTAAGCTTAAAGCCCGGAGTTAAGCAAATAGTAGAACATGATATTTGGAATATTCATGTAATGATAACTTTAGTGCTTAATCCATTATACTTGTCAAGTAGACTCCTTAATTTCTGAATCAGAATTAAGGAATAGATCCTTAAAGTATGATAATGAAATTGTAGGATTTTCATGGATCTGTTTTAGATCTTTGAAATACTATAATTGCAATAAATAATTCTTGGAGAATTAATGACTATTCTCAAGGAGACAAAGTCAAACTTTGCAATTAGGCAAGTAGCGCAAGGCGCACCTTACTTCGATATTCTAGAAACCCGAGGCTTGGCCAAAGGTTACTGGAATGTTGAAAAGGGCAAAGGCAAAATCATTATAATCTTCTAGGAAGATAAAAGGACATATCCTAAGAAGGAATTGAAGACGAGCAAGGCTCTGACTTCAAAAATGATTGTCATAATTATGTTCACAGCTAGTATTAAAATTAGATTTTAAATACTTAGTGTGGTACATAAAATATATGTATTGATGTTCATAATCTGTTTTGAACAGGATACTGACTTCAATTGAGATTTATCTGCGAATTGAAAACGGGACGAAAGTTGCTGCTTTAACCGTAGATACCTGAATTTAGGAACTACATTCGGGTATGTACCTAAATTAGGAAACTGTTATAATGTAACTAGTTTGACTAGATACATTATTCTCTATATCAGTGTTTGACCCATTGCGGGTGAACCTTTTATTCTATAACACTAAAGTGTTTTATTATATAAAGATGATATTGAGATAAACACATTAGATGTGAATAACAGATTTATATTTTGAATATAATAATATCTCAAATATATCACATGACAAATAAATAGCTCAAACTGATTTGATCAGGTTAAAACTTGTATGTGGTTGTTGTCTGGGACACAATTTAAACAAGAATCGTATATCCACACTTTTGAAGAGTGGGTACTCGGACTAATTTGATTCCATTCAAATAAAGTCTACGAATCTAGTTTATTGGGCAAAGTGCCTAAAACTCTATTTACTTGGTAAAAGTGACAGTGCCACTGATCTGTTAGCCTTAGTTCATAGTGAAGCAAGTGGGCCCATGTCTAGCTAGGCTAGATGTGGATATGAATATTTCGTGACCTATACGGATGTGGCATCGCATTATGGTTATGTGTTTCTTTTGAAACACAAATTGGAAACTTTCACAGTTTCGACACGAAATAGACAAACAGATCGGCTAAAGTATTAAACCGTCACGGTCAGACCGTAATGGAAAATACTTAAGCAATAAGTTTCTTGTATACCTGAAAGAGTATAGTATTCTTTCAAAGAGGACTCCTCACGGAACACGTCAGTTCGACGGTGTGTCCGAACAGGATTAACCGAATTTTGTTAGACATGATAAGGTTAATCACGAGTCGCTCTGAGCTACCATTTCCTTCAACGGATAAGCTTTAACCAGTGCAAGAACTTATTTTGAATAAGGTTCCATAATATCTGTTTGACATATCTCATATTAGATACGAACGGGAAAAGAAACCGGGTTTCAAATTCCTGTTAGATTTGGGTATGCTAGGCAT
The DNA here is from genome assembly GCA_019454045.1 of Zanthoxylum bungeanum. Taxonomy (NCBI): domain Eukaryota; kingdom Viridiplantae; phylum Streptophyta; class Magnoliopsida; order Sapindales; family Rutaceae; genus Zanthoxylum; species Zanthoxylum bungeanum. The sequence goes on along the minus strand of SKCR01001889.1, from coordinate 244,066 downwards.
ATATATTTGGATGATACCAAACTAAAACCCAAATTGGATAAGTGCCAGTTGTAGGTTATCCTAGGGATACCATAAGTTGTACTTATACAACTCACGAGAGAACAATTAGATTGTTGCTCACCATGCGGTTTTCCTAAGAGGAATACCGATATGCAGTGGTAAGTGGGAGGATAGTATAACTCGATGAAAATCAGAGTAATACTGTTCAAGGCACCGAATCTTAATGGAACATAAATAGTTCATCAAGGATGAGACTATTACCAATAATCTTCAAATACACAAGAACCGCGTAGGTCGGAGTAAGAGTCAGAAAACAACCTGGGGTATGGGTTTCTGATCTAACCTCATAAAGATGTCTATCTTATTGAGGTATACCAACTGACTACGTATGAGGAAGTGATACAAGGTATCGACTCCCTATTATGGCAAAGTGCCATAAAGTCCGAAGTGGATTCCATGTATACCAACTATGTTTAGACACTAGTTGATGTACCGTAAGGCATTGTGCCTATTGGTACTAAATAAGTCTTCAAGGAAGACATACATGGATGGCAACATACCATCGTACTAAGCTAGGCTTGTAGCGAAAAGGTAGAGTTATCAACATTATGTTGATTACGACGAAACCTTTTACCTGTTGCCACGGCAAATCCATTTCGACAATGCTTGCTGATGCTGCATGTTTCATTTATGAAATGAGGCAGCTGAATGCCAAAACTGCTTTCCTTAACGGAAACCTTTCGGAGGATGTTTACAACATCCTGACGGTTTTGTCGAACCATAACAAGCAAACTAGGTTTGCAGGTTATTCGATCCATGTTTGGATTGAAGCAAGCATTAGGTTCTTGGAATTGTCGTTTTGATGTAATCATAATAGTTTATGATTTAATTCAAAACGAAAATAATTCTTGTGTATATAAGGAGGCTAGTGGGAGCGCACTGACAGTAAATGTCCTGAGTAATGATGATATATCATTTCTTGGAAATGATATTCCCATAAAATAATCGGTGAAAGCTTGGCTTTCATGATAACGACTATAAGTTGTAACAAAGGTACTATACAATAGTAGTACAGAACAGTGAACTGGAAATATTCAAAGCAAGATACTGTTACCGAATAAACAACAAATGCGGGTTATTGCTGCAACTGAGGCAGCAATAGAAGCCATTTGGGTCGATAATAAATCTAATTAGATTAGATATAGTTCTGTTAGCAGCTGAGCTAGGCGTCAGCACATGCTAAAGAATTAATGGTCTCATCGACGATCCAGATACTTACTTTGATAATCATCTGATTCGTTCGGATCATACATCGTGGCGATGTGATGATCGAATAAATCGCATCAGATGATAATCATGTAAATGCACGAAAACCTTTTCTCAGCAGTTTGAGCCAATGGTAAAGTTCGTTCGGTGTCAGAGACTCGAGTGACTGGCTATAGGCCAAGTGGGAGATTGTTGGAACAATTATGACCCATAGCGTCACTATTTGTACAGATCACGGTGTTGTTGTACAAATTAACTATGTGACAAAGGAGATTGCACTCTTATCATTTGTGATTAGATCACCTAGATGTATAAATGATGAGAGGTCCCTATGATTTGTTCCTGGACAGAGAATGATATGAGACAGTATCAGTCCACGAAGGATAAATCATTAAATATCCCTAGTCAGAGTATTATCGAGATTGGACATCGATAAATACGTAAAAGACTAGTATTACACTTGTGCACGTTGTGAGGGCACAACAGCATAGTTCTCATATATTTGTATAGGATACTCATAAGTGTAATAGGAGGTTGTGTTTTACCGATGGTACGGGAAACAGCTTCGCTCTGGATAGACCCCTGCGGAATCCCATTGGTAGTATGACTATGTGTCTATGGGAGTCTGCAATCAGGGTAGGTGTATTTGGTCTTAACCTGAGACTTGCACCGCTAATACTTACGACAATCAATATACTTTGGTTGAGGTCGTCCAGGGCTTTAACAGGTTCTGTGTACGCCAATGTTGGGTATATGAGAATCGTAGTGTGTTGGGTGTGATGTTAAGACGGAAGTATCACTCCAGTCATATGGAGATGATGGTCACATAGGATACGGAACTCGTTCTCTTAAATGCTCGAGCTATTGGGATATTATGACTAGGTCATGTATATCCGATTATAGAGACTAGTTGTCAGACATCCGATATGTGCTTCGTACGGGGCAGACACAATTCCAGCCCCAGGCCTAGCACGTGAACATCCGATACTGGATCGACATACACAATACTACGGTATACTACACTTGATATAGATCTAATATTCCTATAAGGATATTTCTGGAGAATTGGGTAGGCATGGCGCTTTGCTAGAAGCCAATTTGTCTTGTAAATCGATATAAACGTAGTAGGAGGTACTTACGTGTTCGGATAGTCCGACGACCGTATTTACTGCCAACATATGGGGATCTCATGGGTCACTTCCCGAAGATTCACCGATGATGTATGACTCGCACTTAATTAATCTGGGATTAATTAGAAGAGAGAGAAAATTAATCTGTGATTAATTACGGAGATATTTTATCTGGGATAAAATATTAATTAAAGAGAGAGAACGATTAATTTGGAATTAATCGATAAAATAATATATTTGATATATTATACGAGATTGGATTTCGACGCGGAATTAAAATTAGATTTTATTCGGGCGAAAGAATTAATTCGTTAGTGATGTGAATAGTGATTTCGCTAGGCGTAATCATTTAATTGCGTCGCAACGGAAAATTCATTAATTTGGAATTAGCGAACCCGAGCCCAGGAATTATTGCGAGCGCATTCGCATTTCGAATTCGAGTGCGGCACGCAAGTCAAATCAAGCGTCAAATCGCTAGTCACATCAAGCATCAAATCAATTGTCACTTTGAGTGATGTGACAAGTTGTCACTTGATTTGAGTGATTGATGGTAGTTGAAAAGCAATAATGGCTTTTGCTTTTTGACTTTTGATTTTTGAAATTAAAAGAATTTGGTAAATGGTTTAATAATATTTTGGAAAATAAAAAACCATATAACATTTTTCTTTTAATCCTCTCTCTCCTCTTTACGCATTTTCTCTTCTCCTCTCTCCCTCCTTCTTCCTCACACGGTTTGGAACCGTTTCTTCCTAAATTCTGGTTATGACCGAATTAAAAGGAGAAGCAAGGAAGAAGAGAAGTGCTAGCACACACTTGGGTTATACAAAGGTGATAGGGAAACAATATCTTGAGCTTGGAATTCGTTTTTGGAGCTTGAAACTTGGAGCTTCCATGGTGTTCATCAATGGCCGATTCTTGGAGGGACAAAAATCAGCAAAACCGAGCAGCCCACTGCTCCATATGGCCACTGCCAAGCTTCAACAAGGAGGAAGATGAAGTGTTCTTCTTCGCATCTCAAACCGTTCAATGTGAGTATGTATTCCGCCTTACTCCTTTGTGTATTCATGCGAATTTCTTGCTTGATTTGATGATCTTGGGACCTAATTAGAAACCAACACAAACACCATTGGGGCTAACTTGGGCAGCCCCCGTATGTGTTGGTTGGTCGGTTCGGTCAAAAACTAATTTTATGCTATTTTACGAAAAACGTTTCTGTAAAAGTTTTGCGATGTTTTCATTATTAATTAAGTCATTATATGATATTGAATAATATGTTTAGGTGAAATATTAATAAATTATAGATATATGGTATCGAATAATTTATTCGATAACTTTAAAAGTTTTAAAATTACGATTTCGCCTGAACAGCGCTTTCGCTGCGCCCTTCGCCCAAAACCCCAACAAAATGGTATCAGAGCAGGTCTGATGCTTAATCCATTACATTAATCATGCTTGATATATGATATGTAATCGAATTTTAATATTTGCACACGTATGTAATCTATATGTTTCTTGACTTTTCGGTTCTTCGCTAACGGAAACGTAATGGAAATTTAATGGTTAAATTGAGTTATGTTTTCTAAGGTAGAATTGAGTTGTTTAGAGAATGATTTAGATTAAAATTCTGCATTTGATGTGGAGCAATGCTTCATTGAGGAATATCCCCACTTAAAATAAGGATGTAAAGTAACGTGTATTAGATGCATGTTTCTTGGTCCGTCTTGTCAATACGGTTTATGGGTAACTTTATATGGCTGCATCCGAGATCGTGCCAAAGCATTGAGGGTGTAGTTGATAGAATTTTATCCATGCCGGTTGTATATTGATACTAGACAAATTCAAGTGAAAGTAGAAATCTTAAACGTGCCAAAGCTGTCAGGACTACATCGATAGCTTGAGTTTGTCATTGGCAAGTGAAGCCTTCATACGCCTCATTGTGAACGTGCCAAAGCTGTCATAACGAGAAACGGTCAGGACCAAAATCAGGAGTCACTGGTGAGTGATTGACAATGAGTTGTCTACCTAATGAATATACGTAGGTGAGATCATGCCAAAGCTGTGAGTCGAAATATATTCATAGGATCCTACTCTCACTATGAAATTTGATTTAATTATTGAATTCTCATTCTCTGTTGGGGATACGGATTTACGTAAAGTAGTGAGAGACATTGCTGGGTTAAAAATCCATAGCTAAAGCAATGTGTAATTTTATGGAATTTGCTGCTTTTGTTTTCCTTTATTCTATATTGTTTATATAATTATACTTCTAATCCACTGCATAGCATATTACTTGAATATGTTTTCTGACTTTACTTATGGTTGTGTTTTTCTAGAATAGGTTCTAGAATGACAGTAGACTTGGATATTGTTAGATTAGTTCAAACCATCGGGAATTGTTGTTCCAATTTTCTTGAAAAATCAAGATGGTTAGTGACTTAGTTACTAAGTCATAATTAGTAATCTAAATAAATATATGTTTTGGATATAATTATCTAGTAAGAATAGTTTCTTATGCAGTAAGAATTGACTTGAATTAGTTCATGTCTCGAGATTCTTGACTGGCATTAGGAAAACCCATTTAGTATTTGTTTATCTTATAATGACGTTTCTTGGCTTTAGTGACTTTTAGAAGTCATGTGTCTGACACAGTTTGCTAATCAATCATTTGTAATTTTTGTGAATAATTGAACGCAAATTATAAAGCTTAAGAAATGAGATGTGTATAGTTGTGTATAGAGAATATTAATTCTCACAATACGACAACTATATGTATTGGATACTAGATCTTCCGTCTAGTTATTTAAAATAATGTTTAATAACTATTTTGATATTTGATATTTGATATCAGAAATTGTGACTATTGGATAGTTACTTGTTCTATATAAACAGTTGTTACATATTTTAATATGACTAGTAGTGTCATTAATGAAACGATAAACATTAAGAAAATGTTCGGTTAACTAAATAACTTAGAACAGTGCTTTATAAGATTTTATCACATAAGCATAAGATGCTTATTCCGTATGGTAAAAGATGGTCTGATACGAGATCACACCATATATCCTTATCCATTTAATGAATATTGTATTCAGGATGTGATTAAATCTCATTTAACCAATGATCGTCATTGGACCACAAGATTTATTAGACTAATACATTGGATGTATGTAGTTTAATGAATTAGAAATTTCCTTAGATAGTTTTCTTTACTTATAACTTGGTTAATGAATTGTCATGACTTAGTTGCGTATTTTCTAAAAGAATATATATTGAACATCTTGAATGGTTCGAGAACTTTCAATATGTTTCTGATGAAACGCGGATAGAATATTTTGAATGGTTCAAAGATATTCTATTTGAAGTGTTGAAAATTATATTTTAAAATTCATCGTGAGTCTTTGAATTGTTTAAGGATGTTTGATATGATCAAACACATGAATTTGTGGCAATTATTTCTAAAGTTATTTAATGAATGTGATTCTTACTCGATATTATTCTTCTACGATTCCATTGTGATGGAATTGACCATTGGGAGAAATTAAATCTTATATGATTTGATTCTTTTGATATTGAGTGTTACCGAATTAGTTTCAATACTCTTGGGGTTATGCTCCAGTTACACTAATTCATTTTTTAATTATTGTTCCATTAGTTTCTACAGTTACGTATATGATATGTATAGGTAGAAAATTCAAATCTTGAAAAGTTTGAGATTTGAATCTTTCTTTTGTATAATGGTTATACAATTGAAAGTACTTGCGCCTCGGAGGTACAAGTAAAAGTTTATCATTTCTATTATTTAAGATAATATGTATTCTATTTGATAGAATATCTTTTCTATAATCCCGTGTAATGAAATTATTTTATTACTTGGTGTGTAACATTGGATGTTGACAATTGTAGAAAAGACTTGACTTATTGAAGTCAAATGTGAGAGTGATAAACTATAATGGAACTACATAGTTCATTAGATGAAATGACCCGTCGATATCTTCCGTATAAGTTTAATAGGATGTCAGAATCATTTACAAAGTATTTAATACTTATTGGTTCTGCTGTTTTCTTATCGAAGAAAATTATCCTATAACTTATAGTGGGAGCGATATTTGATATCGATTTTGGAAATTATCATTGAACCATAGATCTAAAATTATTTGTAGCTTACTACAATCAAGTTTTTGAACTTGATTAAGCTTTCGTTATGAATCGTTCATAAAATGTGCAAATTATTTGCGCAGTAAAAGCAAAGTGAGTTTGATAAAGGTTTGACCTTTATAGTATGACAGTGAAAAAAGTTATACTCAGTGATCTATTGTAGATTTTGAGAAAAATTATCTCAAGTCGCACTAATTGAACAATTAAAGATTTGTTGGTTAATGTTGATATTAAACAATGTATTTTGGCTAAAGAATGCAAAGTGGCGTTCCTGAATGTTTTCTTCAAATAAGAGATCTGTTATGATTTCTTTGTTTGAAGAGTTCATTCTAGAATTGCCCTAGAGTTTCTATTCTGCTAAGATCAAAGTTTGATATACTAGCTTATATAGCCTATTGTAGACTCAGATAAGCTTTCCGGAAATCTGTGTTCTCTAATTTTGATACAATCAGATTGTCTGATTTTATCAAAGCATAGAGAATATATATTTGATAGTAGGGTCAGTGGGAGCGTATAAATTTCTTTCTAAGGTTATATATCCTAACGACATTATCATTATTAAAGTAATAATGAGATGTTTATAAAGTAAAAGGTTTACTTAAGTCTTCTTTTCTCCGTGTAAGCAGTGTGAGTCGTCTCTGATATATTTGATATAAAGTTTTATATATGATATAAAACTAAGAGACTTGTGAGATACTCTTATTAATCGTGTATAAGATATGATCTAATAAAATACACAACATGACTATTTGGGTGGCAATTAATGTAACTGTTGGACAGTTAGTGTGTCTTTTAGATATAGTATTCAGCTTTCCTAAATGATGATTCATTTGTCGAAAGAGAAATTGATTAGAATGTCTAGTCAATCTGATGCATCATATGATGATAGCATAATAAATACTGTATTATGTGCGATTAAAGAAATCAATTTAATCGTAATTGTTACGAATTATTTTGATACCATATAGACCATAGGATGTGTCTTGAAACATGTTCTTTGTGATCTTTGAGGTATTAAGAACAAGTTTCTTATTCATGGAGAATATAATCTGCAACCATAAGGTCAGATTAGTTTTGATCATAATTATGACATTAGATGGTCTATGTCATATAAAGTCAGAAAAGATGTAGTGGGAGTGTCACCGTTGATTCTACTAAACTAGTGGAATCAGTTGCAACTTATGAAGTATTGACTTATGAAGTTGCATAGTGACCCTATAGATTAGAAGTTTTCATATTAGTGTTGTGCTTGCGGTTGTCTCATAGTATTTAGATTTGATCTCTAAATACATAGAAAACTCAGTAGCTATTGCACAATACTGATATCACATATAAGTCATATTTATGTAGAAATTGGGTTCTACAAAATATGAATGATGTTGGCTGAGGAAAACAATTGGATTTGTTAGACAGACTCAATTTGTTAAAGCAGGCTTACTTGTTGTTGCCTACCTCTTGAGTGCTAGGTGAGCTCATGAGGGGCACAGGTATATGATACACATTGAGATGTGTATATGATACCGTGGATTGACACCAGGGCAAGTGGGAGAAATTGTTAGGGTTGGTGCTCAGAGTGCCAATCCAGATAGTATTTATATCTGATTCATGAATACGAGCAATTTTATTTTCCATAATATTACTTAATTAATGGTAGCACCTCTTGTCTTCTATATATATATTCGATCTAATTGTGATTAGATATCTAATTATGATTAGATTGAAACTAAATCTGATTTAGTGATACGTGTATATTAGACAAAGACCCTATGATTTACGACGTAGTGCGCAGTTACAACGTAGTTTGTAATTGACATTGGGAAGCGTCATTATAAGATGTATATCTTTAAATATAGTTCCTGGTCAAGATTTACTAACACAGGTCGGTTAGTAAAATCTGATGAGACCAGTATATGTCGTATATTGTGACTTGGTCGTCCGATGGTTTATCCCAATGAACCATGAGTCTCGGGAGACTCGTATAGACATGTAGGTGTTTATTTGATAAATATTGAACGACTCACTGAAAATTTCTTAATAGATGGTACACCAACGTCAATAGGAATCTTCTCGAGTTGAGCGAGCATAGTGGTCCTTCGACTTGAGATACCACAGTGGGATATATGAGTTATCCTTCACACTTTGATGGCAGTCACGTCACCGATCTATTTAGATCAGACCTCCGCCTGTTCATTGGGTGTGGACTGATGCTCATGATATCCTATGTGTATCAAGATAGAATCCATCAGTGCTGTGTACAGGGCATATGCATCATGCACGTGTTTGCGATCTAGTTAATCTATAGTTGTGGTATAACTTCGGAAATCAATTCCGAGTGTTATTTAGATATCGTAAATTTTGAAAGTCGACTATATTATACCTTAGGGATTTGACATTTTTATCTATATCCCCGGTATAATATGGATAGCCTGTGATGGAGAGATTATACGTATGCGATGACCTCAACTTGTATAGTTTAGCGAGATTATCTGTGGTCGTCATAATTTACGAGTGGGTGAATTATGGACACAAAATTTGATTCTGTGACGGATAAACCTAAACTTAGAGAGTCTCACAATATAAAGTGTACTCGTTGAGTACTTGGGCAACTCATTATGAATAATATTGATTATTCATAATATTTTATCGGATTAAATTAGTTAATTCGAATCGCTTAATTGGTAAACGAATTTACACATGCCGGGAAAATTTTAGTCATCTAATGTGTATTTGTATTTGATACATAATTAGATTAGATACACATTTATTAATAAATGAAGGCATGACACTTAAAAAAGTAAATAAATAATTTGTCTAATTAATGAATTCGAAAATTTACTTTTAATTTACAAGTGTAACATGCTATTTGTTATCTAATATATATTAAAGTAATATATTTTTTTTTATTAAGCCAAGTGTTGGCTTTATTGCCAAGTATTTTAATATGATTAAAATTAAAACATAAATGACCAAATTTAACCACCCCACTCACGCCACTTTTGGTGTATTTAAAGAAAAGTTGATTTTCTTTTATTTGGTTAAGAAAAATTTAACTTTTCTACCTACCACTCTTACGCCACTTTTGCAGGAAAAAAAAAAAAGAAAAAAAAAGTTTTCTTTGTTTTTGGTTAGAAGGTGGCCGAAACTTGTCTTCCAAAATTGGCTCCCAAAATTCCAAATGAGAGAGAGTGAGAAGAATGAAATCAAGAATGAGTTTTGAAGAAATTTTGAAGATTAAAATGTAATCTTCAATATTCTTTAACCTAGAAATTGTTTCTTTGCTTTCTTGTGTTTTCTTTAATTTTTTTAGAGATTCTTCTTCTCTAAATTTTGGGCATTTTTAATTAGGATGATGGTTTGAGTGGCTAGATACATGTGTAAATATATATTGAACTAGATTAAGGTAATTTAGGTTTAATTTGTTATTGGATAACTTAGTTGCCATTCTAGAGTGTGATGACCACTCTTGTTATACCTAGAATTGTTATAGAGTTCTTCATGTGTGGTGGCTTTGAATTGGTGTTGGATTAATTAGATTAATCTTGCTAAAATTGGATTTAAAGCATGAAATAATGGGCTTTTTTACTCTCAATTTCAATTCTCTAAAATCTGGAATTTTTTGATGAAAAATATGTCATTTGGATGTGTTGGATATGTGTTGGGTGTTAGCATAATTCCTCGAAAGTGTTTCGGAGTGAAAATATGTGAAAAAGGCGAAAAACGGTGTTACCGGGTGAGTTTTCGGGCTTACCGGGTAACGGCTGTCCAAACAGTGAATTGGTCACTGTTTGGGCAGCCCAGGAACTGCCCAAGCACCATTGGGGTTGACCTGGGCAGCCTTCGTATTGTTGGTTGGTCTGTTCGGTCAAAAACGCATTTTATGCTATTTTGCGGAAAACGTTTCCGTAAAGTTTTGTGATGTTTTCATTGTTAATTATGTCGTTATCTAATATCGAATAATATGTTTGGGTGAAATATGAATAAATTATAGATATACGATATCGAATAATTTATTCGGTAACTTTTAAAGTTTTAAGATTACGATTTCGCCCGAACAGCGCTTCCGCTGCGCCCTTCGCCCAAAACCCCAACAGTCATACCATATACAAGAAATCAATTCAAGTTACAAACATAAGACCTATATGATCTATAAGTAACAGAAAACTTACTCGGACGATCAGATACCATGTAGCAGCAGTCACCGACACCTAAACCTTTACTATGATACCACAACTGTAACACCCCGCCAAAGGTAGGATGCTACCGGCAGGAGACAGGATTGACCCATCTCCATAAGCCTCTAAATTTATCGAAAATTTGGCATGATGTATCCTAAAACTGGACAACCTGGATCACAGTCCAACATCAAAGGAATCTAAGAAGATATCAAACAAATAAAAGGACCTCAGGTCCACACAAATCTCATCAAAATCATATCCTAAGGGCTCCGTTCACATCATCTACCAACACTCAATGACTCTATGCCCACCAAATCGTAAACAATTAACACATCTTCTCAATATATATACAAACATCATCTTCAGCATGACAAATAAGCAATACCCAAATATCCTAACCTTCTTAAACTTCTCCCAAGACACTTACGAGGATGACTGCCGCTTGGGTGATCCGTGTCTCAAGCATGACTATCAAAGCTGAAGTGGTTGACCCATCTGGAAGCCAACCTGGAAAACTAGCAAACTAGTTTGATGCGAGTTATAAAAATTCTGTAAGTAACCATGCTAATATTACTAACAGAACATTTAAAATCAATTACATTAGATGTTTTTCAACTTTACTAAGTAACGACGAGTTCAAAATTATCAAAATTTTTTATCCTTTATAATTTATCCATGTCAAAATTTTATACTTACCTATCTACGTATGTGCCAATCTCATAGCTAACATTTAAAGCAAAACTCAAATATCATAGAGTATATCGTTAACATCAATTCCACTTCAATCATATGAACATGAAGTCATACATCTATATTTTTATCACAAATATCCATATTTGAAATATCATCAAATCGACAAGTCAAACAAACTTTCTACATTTTGAAACAAACTCTTTCAATTCAATGCAAACTTCCTTCAATTAAAGTAGCCTCATTATGACTAACAAGCGTGATTCATATGCATTCATACATATCATGACTCATTTTTCCTATATTCATACACATATGTACATACGATACAACTTAGCAAGTATATTTTATAGCATCTTATACTCACACTGACTCCCGAATTATTCATTCACTCTATAATAACATTCACATTTCACACTCAGACATACACATAATCATCGTACAACCGACAACGAAACATACATAACAGCCAATAAATCAAAGAAAACATAACCAAACAATACATTCATATGGTTGGCTTGTACACACATGCACACATATCATGTGACACAAACTCTTCACATGATCTCACATACACATACACATACACATACAAGTCAAACATTGCTTATCATCTGTATCATCGTATGCACACGTATACACATCAAACATATGAATATACCGTTATATCGAATTCTGATACCATGACCTTCACAATCCTCATATTCTTTACTTATTAGTCAACATTCACCATCCATATACGTATCCAATCAGTCACGAACTTTCATCCCTCAGAAAAGACTTAGCCTATACCAACCCAACCTCTATACCACTAGATCATATGCATTAGTCATTAATAAACTTATTCCAATAACACACATCTACATGTAAAAATACAAATTTAGAAATTATGTCTTATTTCATTTACCGATCTACCATACACAAATTATCCATGGCATATCATCATATACCAATACAAATACGTGTATCAATAATTATACATATACTTTTTCATTTACGTATACATATACGTACCATTACACAGTCATACACGTACATACATAAACACATGCATATAGACATTGAGCTCGTCAATTACTTCACTTTATAGCATAGCAATAACCAAAAATCCATACATGTGGTGGTCGATTACTTAACCATACATAGTCTCGCACTTCTTTCTCAATTACCATCTCTTATCTATTTTCGTCTTAACCTAAACACTTCAATCATTTATATATATATATATATATATATTATAAACATAAATCAACTTTCAAGTATTCATCACATGGGTTACTTACCTGGCTTCGTGAGCACTCCAGGTCCTAGTCACATTTGTCAGAACAAATGGCGGAATACCATCAGAAACATGACTAACAGAGTTCTCAACTAAACTACGATGAAATCTCGGATCTTTCCGGAACAACCAAAACAATACCGTTTTTAATGTTTTCATTTTCAATAATCTTAAAACACCATAACAAATTATTCCAAGCCACTAGTTCACCTAAATTCTCAGTTTACGTATTTTTAGAAAATCTTCCGAAAAGGTTCCTGCAAATGCTACGGAAGGGTCCCGAACCTTACGAACCTACCCGGATTTATCCAAACATGTTCGTAATATCATAAATAACTCATAACTATCATTAAAACCAAAACACATCTTTTTACACAAAATCCACTTTTACTGAAAACTTACATATTCTATCTGATCGATCAAACTCGTTTCGTTTTCACTTGGATTCTACCGAATGCTCATATTCAATATATTAATACTCAAACAATTCAATTTATATCAATACTCTACTCTATGAAGCTACAGGATACATCCGAACATTTAACTATAAATTTGAAATTTATGGATTTTTATCGGAAGGTCTTACCGAGATTTCGAGGGCATATACGAACGATCCTGGAATCGATAGAATTCAAATCAGAGCTACTGTTCATTGTGGGTCATTATTCATCCAAATCTTCCTCCCTCGATTCGCATGCAACCGAGCATGAATCGAAAGAATCGCCACTGCCATCTTGTAGTACTCTTTGAGATCTTCGATTTGGCGGGTGGCTCGGGCCGTGAAACGAAACGACGAGCTGGGATCGGGAAAACCCAACTCATGCGAAATCTTCCTCGTTCTCGTCAGTGCCGGCGAGCTAGGTGTAAGTGTCCTAGACATGCCACGGGATCTCTAAGCATGATAAGTGTGTGAATAAATCAAGAAGTTTGCGGAATTAAATTACATTGATCGGCTTTGACTTTCAAAACTTTTCATTGATGTGATGAAGCTCCAAGCTTTCTATGTTGATCCCAACTCAAGGGTGAGTATCCCTATCACCTTCACTTGACTCCTTTAAGTGCTAGCTAGAACAAGATGAACCAAAATTCGCCCTCTAAGAGAAGCAAGATTCGGCTTAAGAGAGAGGGATGCAATCGGCCTTGAAGGGACAAGGCCATTCGGTCAAGAACAAACCCAATCGGCCAAGAGCAATGGCCATTCGGCCAAGGTGCTTCAAGGACATTCGGCCAAGGTGAGTGGAGAAGAAAGAGAGAGCATTTTTTATCCTTTTGTTTCTAAAACAATTACACACACAAAAAAATGTAACTTCAAAAGTTGGTGTATATCTTTCAAAAAAAAAAAAAAAGCAAAGTGTGTTGTGTAAGTTACCATAATTACACTCAACCACATCCATCAACAAAAAAGTAACTAGATGTCCATCACAAAAGTGACTAGTGATGTAAGTTGGTGGGACCCACTTTAAATTCAAAATTCAAGTGGATTGCTCAACACACTTCAGGCTCGGGTTCGTTTAATCTGATTAAACGAATTTTCCATCGCGACGTAATTAAATCCAATTTAATTAAATAATAATGCCTAGTAAAATTATTACGAAAGTCGCTTACGAATTAATTCTAAATTAATTCGTTCACCCGAATTAAAATCCAATTTTAATTCCGCTTTGAAATCCGATTTCATTTAATATATTTAATTTATTATTTAATCGATTAATTCCAAATTAATCGTTCTCTCTCTTCAATCAGAATTTTATCCCAGATAAATTCTTACCGTAATTAATCCTAGAGTAACTTTCTCTCACATAATTAATCCCAGATTAATTTTGTTCGAGTCAAATATCATTGGTGAATCTTTGGGATGCGACCCAAGAGATCAATGGATATGTTGGCAGTAAATACGGTCATCGGACTATCCGAACACGTGTGTACCCGGTACCACGTTCTTACCGATTTACAATACATGGTTGGCTTCTAGCAAAGCACCGAGCCTACCTAATTCTCCATAAATATTCTTCTACGAAATATAAGATCTTTGTCAGGCGTAGTATACATAGTATTGCGCATTACGATCCAGTATCGGATGTCCCATGCTAGGCCTGGGGCTGGAGTTGTGTCTGCCCCGTACGAAGCATATATCGGATCACTAGCAACTAGTCTCTTTATGATCGAAAAGTCATGACCTAGACATACTTCCCTGATGGCTATAGCACTTGAGAGTACCAGTTCTGTATCCATGCGTGATCATCATCTCCATATGACTGAAGTGATACTTCCATCTTGACATCACACCCAATACACTACGATTCTCAGTATACCCAGAAGAGGCATACACAGAACCTGTTAAAGTCCCGGATGAACAAAACCAAAGTATACTGATTGTCGCAAGTATTAGCGATGCAAGTCTCAGGTTAAGACCATATACACCTACCCTGATTCGGATTCCCATAGACACATAGTCATACTACCAATGGGACTCCGAGAGGTCTATCCAGAGCGAAGCTGTTTCCGTACCATCGGTAAATAAAACCTCCTATTACACTTGCATGAGTATCCAATACCCAAATATATAAGAACTATGCCGTTAAGCTTCCATAACACACACAAGTGTATTACTAGTTTATTCCGCATTATCGATGTCAAGTCTCGATAATACTACGACTAGGGATATTTAATGATTAAACCTTACGTGGATTAATATTGTCTCGTATCTTATTAATCTGGTACTAATCATATGGACTTTTATCATTTATATATCCAAGTAATCTAATTATAAAATGATAAAAGAGCAATTTCTTTTGTCACATAGTTAATTTGTACAACAACACCATGTTCTGTACAAATAGTGATGCTATGGGTCATAATTGTCCAACACTAGGGCAATTTCCGGCCAGCAGAAGATAGGGGGTGACCGGCGTACCCCCTTGTGCCGTCGCACAGGCCGGTGAAGGCTGGTAGGTCGTCTGCGCGACAAGGGTGACTCAGCTTGCATTTTTTAGAACGGGAGGTTGTGTGGGGGAAAATGAGATGTTTTTCCATTTTCTCAATAAGCACAAATAATGGGGTATTTATAGAGAAGTTTCTGGAATTTACATTCAGACCCCCGAAAATTACAATCAGGCATCTGTCATGGATGCCAGTATAACACAAGATGTTGATAGTCTGAAATCTATCAATCTCTGTCATCATTAAAATGGAAATTATAAAATGATCTCTTTCAAAAATCATCTCGAGAATACATTTGAAAAACTCTTTTACTGTAAACAAAAATCAATTTCAAAATCCATCATCATAAATCCATATCGAGTAGCCAGCATAACGCAACTAGACGAAACATAACGAGCGTCCAATGCCCAAATAGCTCGCATAAATCGGACAATGAATGAAACAATCCTCTATCGACATAGGGTCGGGTCGGCCCACTGCAGTTGGACAACCTCTATACAAGTGCCACGGCAGAAACATATCATATCAAATTATAAAACTGTAAAAACCATGTA
Organism: Zanthoxylum bungeanum; assembly: GCA_019454045.1. Lineage (NCBI taxonomy): Eukaryota > Viridiplantae > Streptophyta > Magnoliopsida > Sapindales > Rutaceae > Zanthoxylum > Zanthoxylum bungeanum. The sequence continues at coordinate 227,877 of SKCR01001889.1, read as the reverse complement.
CAAGCACCGTGACGGAAATATTTCATATCTTAAAATATCATAAACAATATCAAAATACATCAAATGCTTTTGAAATTTATCTCCCCCCCCCAAACATAAATATGTATAAATCAAAAATAACTCTTTGATGCAAACTTTTCAAAATACATATCGAGCGTTCACTGTTCAATCACGCGCACAAACTGGATAGTTTACGAACCATATCGATAGAGTAGTGGGCCAGCCATTTTCTGATGGTCTAGACCCCATAACAAACGACCCGGCCAAGTCAGAACGAAATATATACAAGCGCCATAGAGGGTCAAAAATATTAAATCATCAAGCAACCGTGATGGAAATAGATTTTTGAGCGTCTCAACGGAAACAATGTTTTACAGTTTAAAAACATCAAAATCATTTTTGAGCGCCGAGATGGAAACATATCATCAAGCACCTCAACGAAAAAATATCGATAAATCTCAAAACATGAAAACGTGAATCAAGCGTCGATGCGAAACATTTCTTTATCCTTTATAATCAAAATCAAAATATTTGAAATCTTTCTTACTTTCTTCTTTCCTTTCATTTTTCTTTTCAAAACACTTTTATTCTAAAAATCAATTACCAAGTTTTCAAAACATAATTCAAAATATCAGTTCACAATTCATACTATCAACATCATAGCAAAACTCGTACCTTAAAACACAATGATTTCACATCACATACATATTCATATTCTAATTTAAACGACATACTTTTAACTTAATATACATATACACATACATATATCATAGCATAAAAAAATATACCGACAATCTGGATCATACATATCAATCAAAACCATTGAACATCATTCCATTTACCAAAAATTCAACCAAGTTTCAAACATGAGACCTATATGATCTATACATAACAGAAAACTTACTCAGACGATCGGATACCCTGTAGTTGCAGTCACCGTCACCTAAACCTTGGCTCTGATACCACAACTGTAACACCCCATCAGAGGCAAGATGTTACTGGCAGGAGACAGGATTAACCAATCTCCATAAGCCTCTAAGTTTACAGAAAAATCGGGCATGTTGTATCATAAAACTGGACAACCTGGATCACAGTCCAGCATCAAAATGGAATCTAATAAAATATCAAACAAATAAAAGAACCTCAGATCCACACAAAACACATCAAAATTATATCCTAAGGGCTCATTGCCCACATCATCTATCAACACTCAAGGGCTATGTGCCCACAACATCGTAAGTAATCAAAGCATCTACTTAATATACAAAAACAGTGTGCTCAGCACGATAAATAAAATATTGATCACAAATCCTAGACCTCTAAAACTCTTCCCAGGACACTTGCAAGGGTGACTGCCTCTGGGGTGATTCGTGTCTCGAGCATGACTTCTAAAACTGTCGTGGTTGACCAATCTGGAAGCCAACCTGCAAAACTAGAAAATTGTTTTGGTGTGGGTTTAAAAAAAAAAACTCTGTCAGTAACCATGCTAGTATTACAATAAACAAGTCAAACATAAACTACAAACAAACAAATCAAACATATCGGCAGTTTATTAGAATTACTAAATTGTTAAAAGTTTAGATTTATCAACTTTTATTATCTTTTATATTTTACCATGACAAATTCTCATATATGCCAATTTATTAGCCAACATTCAAATCTCACAAAGCATCAACACAAATATCGCAGAACAAGTCATTTTACATCGAATCTATTTCCATCATATGAGACCTGGAGTTAGATTTATTATACTTTATTGCGATTAAACATCTTTGAAATATCATCAAATCGATAAAACAAACATATTTCATTTAATTCAAAACATATTTTCTTCTATTTAGTTACAAAATATCCTCAATACCAAAATAATCTTTCTTTATCCTTCTTTAACCACGATAACCTTACAATAAGTTAACACTTAGGGTTCACTTGCATTCACACATACAGTAGCACACTTCTCTTATATACATGCAAATACAATTTCAGAATTCTTACACATATACGTACATACCAATACAACTTAGCAAACACGCTTTATAACCTCTGATATTCACATCAGTTTCAAATCATCCATTCATTTCACATAAACATACACGATCCATACATATCACAAGTTCTATCATACACATACACACACTTAGACGTATTCACAAACATCATGCAAACAACCACGAAGCACACATAATAATCGATACATCAAAGATCACATCATTCAAAAATATATACATACGGTTGGCTTACACACACAATACTCATACGAGACTCATTACCTATTTTAGAATAGGTATTAGATGAATTTCATCCAAACGGACAACTACACCACGCATTTATCAACCAATCAATCAAACACACATGTGTGCATATCATGTAGCACAAACACATCACACGACTTCTCGTACGCAAGCACATCCATGAAAACACTCTAAAATATCATGCAAACACTCATATATATATATATATATATATATATATATATATATATATATATATATATATATATATATATATATATGTTTCAAACATACGAATATACATATTATTACGAATGCAAATGCCATAAATTTAACACTCCTTATATCTTTCATTTACCGATCAAACATACTTAGTTTCATATTTTCTATCTGGAAACCTTTGATATAGAACTTATTAATTAAACATATCCATTCAAGAAGTGCTTAGCTTACTCTCATTCCTTATCAGACTTAACATTTCATTTTCTATACAAATACTTCACATGTATAAATAAATAACAACTTATTCATATTGCATACACATACATAAACTAATGCCAATTCAGATGATTTGCTATATTTATCAATTCCGTATATCCAACCTATACATATCTTAACATCATATGCATATACGAATACATGTTCATATACTTATACATTGACATATTCCTTTACATTTATGCATTCATATCATTATAGATTCATTTCCTTACGTACATCGATACATACGCATAAACAATAAGCTCATCAAGCATTTCACTTCATATCAAAGCTTTGACAAAAATCCATACATGTGGCGGTCGATAAACTTAACTATACATGTTCTCAAACTCTGTCTCATGAGTATCTCTAGCTATCATGGTATTATCCTAAATACTTCAATCATTTATACACACACACACACACACACACAATATATATATATATATATATATATATATATATATATATATATATATAAATGCAAATCAACAAATTAAGTACTCTTGACATGGGTTACTTATCAGACTTCGTAAACACTCCAGATCCTATTCAAGTCTACCAAAATAAATGGCGAAATACCTTCAGAATCGTAACTTTACAGAATTCTTGACTTTACTATGACAACTTCCGGATCTTTCTGGGATAACCAAATTAAGTCCGATTTCAATGATTTCAGTTCCATTACTCTTAAAATATCAATACAAATTATTCCAAGCCACTAGTTCACTTAAATCCTCGGTTTACGTATTTTTAGAAAATCTTTCAAAAACATTTCCTCAAACACTAGGGAATGGTCCTGAACCCTCCGAATCTTCCCGGATTTATCTAAACATTTTCGTATCATCAGATATATCTCATATATATCACGCAAAATAACTTTTACCGGAAACTTACTTAATCTATCGGATTGATCCAATCCATTTCTTTTTCACCTGAATTCTACCAAATATACATATTCGATATACTCATACTCAAACAATTTAATTTATAACATTACGCTACACTACGAAGCTACTGGAAATATCCGAATATTTAACAATAAATTTGAAATTAACGACTTTTTACCGGGAGGTCTTACCGAGATTTCGAGGCCATATACGGACTTTAAACGATCCCACGAACGTTCTAGAATCGACGAAATTCCGATCAAATTTACTGTTCACCGTGGGTCACTATTCATCAAATCTTTCTCCCTCGTTTCACGTGAAATCATGCATGGAATGAAAAATCCATCACCGCCAACTTTTAGTACTCTCTGAAAGCTTCGATTTGGGAGGTGGCTCGGGCTGTGAAACGAAACGACGAGCCAGGATCGAGAAAACCATTATCGTGTCATTTCCTCATCTCCCTCACTCTTTTCCAGTGCCTCATGCGCGGTGGCCGGATGCTTCCCCTGCACCGACGTGTTGGCTTGCCGCCGGCGCAACCACAACCCCTCTAAGCATTTTTTTGGGAATGGAGGTGTTAGTGGTGGCTAAAATAAATTATCTCATTTTTGGTAATTAACGAAAATTTCAAGGTATTTATAGCAAATTTTTCAAAAATTATATTTTGACCCCCCGCAAAAATTGTTTATAGGTCCCTACCATAAGACTTGCACAAAAAAATTATATTTTTGAAGCCCTTTTGATGCAAATTTTGAATTGTGTTCAACATAATAGTTGTTATTCTCGGAAAAACGAGTCTGGTGGTTTAAGAATCATCTCAATCGAAGTTCGTTTGCTATTTTTATAGTCGAAATAATAAACTTTTATGCGTATAACGATATAAATAGAAATCGCGTAACCAGTTCTCGAAACCACATATTTTCCAACGTGATAAAATTTCACTTTAAATCACTCCGAGCTATTTTCCAAAACATAAACTCTTCTTTTCGAATATTACATAGTTCCAAATTCTAAACTTTAATTCGAAAAGCTTCTAGAATTGTTCTGAAAAATTCGGGATATTACATTCTCCCATCTATATAAAAATTTCGTCCTCGAAATTTCTCCATCCTTATTTCTGATCACTCGGAACCGAATATACGTATATTACAATCTTACCCTTAGTTTACACATTTTCAAAAGTCATGTATTTCATACATCATTACAAACTATGTTATTTCTAAACAAAACACATCGAATAAAAAAATTTATACCAAAAACACATCAAACTTATCATTTCAATTCAATCTCATTCATAGGAACACGCTCAAACCATTTCAAACTCATTCATCCACAGAAAACAAAAGTCGAACACATATTCTATACAGCCAATCACATGCATCATCTGAAACGAGGAACATAGTACATGTTCTTTACACGCAATCAAATACAGTATCAAAATAAAAACTTAACACGAATTTCATGTTATCTATTTCGCCCACAATATAAAACAGAACTCATTCATTTCACATCATGTCATTATATATCATATATGTAAACGACATCAATATCAAAATTTACATACATACATATCTCATCGCATATACAACTTTGTATGGCTCACAACATAACATACATAACCATCATAATAACCAAAAGATTTGTGTCTAACTATAAACTTACATAAGAATTCTTATAACGAACATAATCTTTTATATCAATCAATACATCCATTGTCACTGCCAAAAGTGACACATAATAATAGTGTTTTTATGATGTTGACAGTCTAAAATCTATCAATCTTTATCATCATTAAAATAGAAAATGTAAAACGATCTCTTTCAAAAACCATATCGAGAATACATTTAAAAAACTCTTTTACTGTAAACAAAATCACTTTCAAAATCCATCATCGTAAATTCATATCGAATAGCCAACGTAACGCAACTGGACGAAACATAATGAGCGCCCAATGCCCAAATCGCACACATAGATCGGACAATGAAGGAAATGATCCCCTGTCGACATAGGGTCGGGTCGGCCCACTGCAGTTGGACAAATCCCTATACAAGCGCCACAGCGGAAACATATCATATCAAATTATAAAACTATAAAAACCATAAACAAGCATCATAACAGTAACATATCATATCGTATAATATCATAAACAATATCGCAATGCATCAAAATCAAAATATAATTCTTTTGAAATCTCTCTTCCCCCCAAAACATAAATATGTATAAATCCAAAATAAATCTTTGATGCAAACTTTTCAAAATACATATCGAGCGTCCACTGTTCATTCACGCACATAGATAGTACCAAGCACGAACCATATCGACAAGGAAGTGGGCCAACCATTTTATGATGATTTGGACCCCATAACAAGAACCCCGGCCAAGCCGAAACGAAACATATACAAGCGCCACGGATGGTCAAAAACATAAAATCATCAAGCACCGTGACGGAAATAGATTTTCGAGCGTCTCGATGGAAATAAAATTTTACAGTTTAAAAATGTCAAAATCATTTTCGAGCGTCGAGACGGAAATATATCATCAAGCACCTCAACGGAAACATATCGATAAATCTCAAAGCATGAAAACGTGAATCAAGCGTCGAGGTATAAACATTTACTTATCCTTTATAAACAAAATCAAAATATTTGAAATCTTTCTTTCTTTCTTCTTTCCTTTCCTTTTTGTTTTCAAAACACTTTTATTCTAAAAATCAAATACTAAGTTTTCAAAACATAATTCAAAATATCAGTTCACAATTCAGACTATCAACATCATAGCATAACCCGTACCTTAAAATACAATGATTTCATATCACATACATATTCATATTCTCATATAAACGACATACTTTTAACTTAGTATACCTATATACATACATATATCATAGCATACAAATATGTTCCGACAATCTAAATCATCCATATCAATCAAAACCATTGTACATCATACCATTTACCAAAATTAATCAAGTTTCAAACATGAAACCTATATGATCTATACGTAACAGAAAACTTACTCAGACGATCGAATATCTTGTAGTTGCAGTCACCGACACCTAAACTTTGGCGCTGATACCACAACTATAACACCCATCAGAGGCAAGATGCTACCGGCAGGAGACATGATTAACCTATCTCCATAAGCCTCCAAGTTTACAGAAAATCGGGCATGATGTATCCTAAAACTAGACAACCTGGATCAAAGCCCAGCATCTAAATGGAATCTAAGAAAACATCATATAAACAAAAGAACCTCAAGTCCACACGAAAAACATCAAAATTATATCCTAAGGGCTTCGTGCCCACATCATCTATCAACACTCAAGGGCTTTATGCCCACAACATTGTAAGCAATCAAAACATTTACTTAACATCGTGCTCAGCACGATAAATAAAATATTGATCACAAATCCTAGACCTCCAAAACTTTTCCCAAGACACTTGCGAGGGCGACTGCCACTTGGGTGATCCGCGTCTCGAGCATGACTTCCAAAAATGTCGTGGTTGACCAATCTAGAAGCCAACCTGCAAAACTAGAAAACTGGTTTGGTGTACGTTTTAAAAAAAATCAGTAAGTAACCATGCTAGTATTACAAAAAAATAAGTCAAACATAAACTACAAACAAACAAATCAAACATATCAGCAGTTTATTAGAATTACTAAATTGTTAAAAGTTTAGATTTATCAACTTTTATTATCATTTATACTTTACCATGACAAATTCTCATATATGCCAATTTATTAGCCAACATTCAAATCCCACAAAGCATCAACCTGAACAAGTCATTTTATATCGAATCCATTTCCATCATATGAGACGTGGAGTTATATTTATTATACTTTATTACGATTAAGTATCATTGAAATATCATCAAATCGATAAAAGAAACATACTTCCTTTAATTCAAAACATATTTTTTTCTATTTAGTTACAAACTATCCTCAATACCAAAACAACTTACTTCAATACCGAAATAATCTTTCTTTATCCTTCTTTAACCACGATGACTTTACAATAGGTTAACAATTGGGGTTCACTTGCATTCACACATACCGTAGCACACTTCTCTTATATACATGCAAATGTAATTTCAGAATTCTTACACATAAACATACATATCAATACAACTTAGCAAACACGCGTTATAACCTCTGATATTCACATCAGTTTCAAATCATCCATTCATTTCACATAAACATACATGATCCATACATATCACAAGTTATATCATACATACACTCAGACGTATTTACAAACATCATGCAACCAACCACGAAGTACACATAACAATCGATACATCAAAGATTACATCATTCAACAATACATACATACGGCTAGCTTATACACACAATGCTTGTACGAGACTCATTACCTATTTTGGAATAGGTATGAGATAAATTCTGTCTGAATGGATTCCTAGCCAGTTTGACTACTACACCACGCATTTATCAACCAATCAAACAAACACACATTTACGCATATCATGTAGCATAAGCCCATCACACGACTTCTCATACACAAGCATATCCATGACAACACTCCAAAATATCATGCAACACTCACATACATATATATGTTTCAAACATACGAATATACATATTATTACGAATGCAAATACCATAACTTTAACATTCCTCATATCTTTCATTTACCGATCATACATATTTAGTTTCATATTTTATATCTAGAAACCTTTGATACATAACTTATTAATTAAACATATTCATTCAAGAAGTGTTTAGCTTACTCTCATTCCTTATCACACTTGACCATTTCAATCTCTATACAAATAACTCATATTTATAAATCGATAACAATTTATTCATATTTCATACACATACATAAACTAATGCCAATTCAGAAATCATGATTTGCTATATTTATCAATTCCGTATATCCAACCTATACATATCTTAACATCATATGCATATACGAATACATGTTCATATACTTATACATTGATATATTTCTTTACATACATGCATTCATATCATTACAGATTCATTCCCTTACGTAAATTGATACCCTTACATAAATTCATACACACGTATAAATAATAAGCTCATCAAGAATTTCACTTCATATCAAAGCATTGACAAAAATCCATATATGTGGCGGTCGATAAACTTAACTATACATGTTCTCGAACTCTGACTCATGAATATCTCTGAAATATATATATATATATATATATATATATATATATACACACACACACACACATATTTATATATATATATAAACGTAAATCAAAAAATTAAGTACTCTTCGCATGAGTTACTTATCTGGCTTCATGAACGCTCTAGATCCTAGTGAAGTCTGCCAAAAAAAATGGCGAAATACCGTCAGAATCGTAACTTTACAGAATTCTTGACTTTTACCATGACAACTTCCGGATCTTTCAGGGATAACCAAATTAAGTCTGATTTCAATGATTTCAATTACATTACCCTTAAAATATCATTACAAATTATTCCAAGTCACTAGTTCACTTAAATCCTCGGTTTACGTATTCTTATAAAATCTTCCGAAAAAGTTTCCGAAAACACTACGGAAGGGTCTTGAACCCTCCGAATCTTCCCGGATTTATCTAAACATTATCGTATCATCATATATATATATATATATATATATATATATATAATATATCTCATATATCATTACGATTAAAAATACATCAATACACGCAAAATCCACTTTTTACTGGAAACTTACTTAATCTATCGGATCGAACCAATCCGTTCTATTTTCACCCGGATTCTACCAAATACACATGTGACGGAATTAATTCCGTCGCTAAATTAGCGACGGATTATAATTCTGTCACTAAACTTAGCGACGGAATTAAAATCTATCGCTATTTAGCGACGGAATAAAAATTTGTCCCTATATAGACACGGATGTTTTAATATGTCGCTAAATTAGCGACGGATGAACCGTCGCTTTTTTCCCACAATTTCATTCCCGCCACTATTAGTTACGGAATTTTCTCCCGTCGTAAAATTCCGTAGCTAATATTGTAATCCATTTCAATTCGTCGTTATTCCGTTTCAAAATGTAGAAATGGAGTTTTCCGTCGCTAATTCCGGATATTCTTGTAGTGACATATTCGATATACTCATACTCAAACATTTCAATTTATATCATTACGCTACTCTACGAAGCTACTAGAAACATCCGAATATTTAATGATAAACTTGAAATTAGCGACTTTTTACTGGGAGTTCTTATCGAGATTTTGAGGCCATATATAAACTCCAAACGATCCCATGAATGCACTGAAATCGACGGAATTTCGATCGAAGTTACTGTCGCAGTGGGTCATTATTCACCGAATCTCTCCCTCGTTTCGCTTGCAACTGTGCACGGAACGAAAAATCTATCACCGCCAACTTGTAGTACTCTCCGAGAGCTTCGATTTGACGGGTGGCTCGAGCCGTGAAATGAAGTGACAAGCCAGGATCGGGAAACCCATTACCGAGCCATTTCCTCATCTCTCCCGTTGTTTCCGGCGCATCTGCCTCACCTCCGGCCACCATCAGATGTGCGGTGGCAGGACGCTTCCCCTACACCAACACATCGGCCGATAGTGGCCTGCTGGCCGCCGGCGCAACCTGAACCCCTTTATGCATTTTTTTTTTGGAATGGAGGGTGGGGGGGATTGAGTGGTGGCTAAAAGGAATTATGTCATTTTTGGTAATTAACGAAAAATTTCAAGGTGTTTATAGCTAATATTTCGAAAAATATATTCTGATCCCCGTAAAATTACTTCTAGGTCCCTGTCATTGGTCTTTTCAAGGAAATATGTATTTTTGAAGCCCTTATGATGCAAATTTTGAAATGTGTTCATCACGAAAGTTGTTCATCTCAGAACAATGAGTCTGACGGTTCAAGAATGACCTCAATCAGAGTCTGTTTTCTATTTTTATAGTTGAAACAAGAAACTTTTATGTGTATAACGATTTAAATAGAAATCGTGTAATCAGTTCTCGAAACCACGCGTTTTCCAACATGACAAAGTTTCACTTTAAAACGCTTTGATCTATTTTCCAAAACATAAACTCTTATTTTCGAATATTATCCAGTTTCAAATTCTAAATTTCAATTCGAAAAGTTTCCAGAACCGTTCTGAAAAATTAGGGATATTACAAAGAAGCTCCAAATAAGTGAACTTAGAGAGTGAAGTGTGAGGTTTTTTGTAACAGAGTTTATAATCTTTGTAAATTTTATTCAAGTAGTAATAGAACGTAAATTTTCCTCATAAATATTCTTTCGTGATCAGAGAATCACAATAAAATACTGATGAATTACCAAAGTTTATCAAAAAATTATCGCTAAATTAAAATGTAGTGCCGAAATACTTTCGGTGTATCAATAATTACTAAGACATTTTACACTCACTCTCATTTTTTTAAACGAGTTGACAAACAATTCAATTTCATCTTAAAGATAACATTACAAAAAAAGGAAAAAAAGGTCATTTGCAATACAATCAATGAATTGAGAAACTATTGAAAGCCTACTGACAATCGGGGAGAAAAGTATCAACCTGAATTTGATATTTAGTTGAATTTTGTGTTGAAAATATTAATATTAAATCCAAATTCAACAGTAGCGCACCGAGATATCAATGGTGAATATCTCCACGTCAGAGTATCACTAATGTGTTGTTTTTTTTATGTCTTGTTGACGGTGGATTTTGGTCTCAGGGCAATATGGGAATATTACTCCCGAGACAATCCTCCCTCAATAGTGAATTTGTTTGGTTATGGGGGACCAAAAGCAAACTTAGCAAAAGACAGATAAATACGCCAATCGACAAGGAGATTTAACGTGGTTCGGCGGATCTTGGTCCGACCTACGTCCACGGGCACAAAAAGGATGATACTTTTATTACTCAAACACGCTTCTCAGCTCTGTTCTTGTGTTTTACAAGTCTGATGGTAATGATTCTGATCTCAACTCTACCTTGCTCTCAACTTGTTCCTCTTCATTCTTCCTTGTTGTTGTTCTCTCTTTCTCTTGTCCTCCCTTCTACACTCACTCTACCCTCATATTTATAATGGTGAAGAAATCATATTCCTATTTGTACAAGAATTTCCTAGTTGAAACAATTTCCTTTTCCCATAAGGATTCCTAGTCAAAACTATTCCCTTTTCCCATAAGGATTCCTAATTAAAACTACATTCACTTCTTTTATCCTATTTGGACACTGACTCATCAGTTTTCCCTATGAAAGTAGGATAACTTATCTTCTGGAGCATATCCCACCATATTCCCGGTCTTCATGAGGTCGGTCACGATGGTCTTTTAAACTGAGAATGCTGTTGTCGATCTAACAATGCCCGGTCATCCGATCTTTAAGTGGTCGGGTTACCGATCTTTAAGTGCTCGACCCTCACTTATGTGGTCGGTCATGATGGTCTTTTTTAATGATTTTGACCAAGGAGGGAATTTACCATTTTACCCATGCCGTGCTGCTTAAATATCATAGTGCCTAAAAAACACCATCAACATCTATCCCCTAGTTCTCGGTAACAACGAGTTTGTGAGTTGATGCCGGGAACTATAAAAAAGATGGTGTGTCGATGAATCTGTCGGTGGTCACTTCAGGAAATGCAGAGAAATATGCCTTGGCTGCAAATCTGGTCATTCCTGCCACCTTCATGAGTTCAGTCAACGAGGATCCCGATATCTACCTGTGGAAAAAATGCTCTGCCCTTATGCTGATGACGATCGACTCGGTGGGATGTAACCCGACCCCGAGCTGAGAAGAACATTTGGCTCTGGGGGAATGTCACCTCCCCAGACCAATAGAGGGCCGACCATGGGGGAGATGCTCCGATCCCATGTCGATGATAAGTCTCTCGGTTGGACGTATCCCGACCCCGAGCTGAAGAAAGAGTTGGCTCTGGGGAATGTTACATCCCCAGTCCAAAGAAGCCGACTCGGTGGGACGTAACCCGACCCCGAGCTAAAAGAAAGACTTGCCTTTGGGGGAATGTTACATCCCCAATCCAAAGAAGCCGACTCGGTGGGACGTAACCCGACCCCGAGTTGAAAGAAAGACTTGGCTCTGGGGGAATGTTACATCCCCAGTCCAAAGAAGCCGACTCGGTGGGACGTAACCCGACCCCGAGCTGAGAAATACTTGGCTCTGGGGGAATGTTACATCCCCAGTCCAAAGAAACCGACTTGGTGGGACGTAACCCGACCCCGAGCTAAAAGAAAGACTTGGCTCTGGGGGAATGTTACATCCCCAGTCCAAAGAAGCCGACTCGGTGGGACGTAACCCGACCCCGAGCTAAAAGAAAGACTTGGCTCTGGGGGAATGTTACATCCCCAGTCCAAAGAAGCCGACTCGGTGGGACGTAACCCGACCCCGAGCTAAAAGAAAGACTTGGCTCTGGGGGAATGTTACATCCCCAGTCCAAAGAAGCCGACTCGGTGGGACGTAACCCAACCCCGAGCTGAGAAAGACTTGGCTCTGGGGGAATGTTACATCCCCAGTCCAAAGAAGCCGACTCGGTGGGACGTAACCCGACCCCGAGCTGAATAAACCATAAGGCCTCGGCGGAACAGAATCCAACCCCGAGTCGAATAACCAAGCGGCCTCGGTGGAATGAAATCCAGCCCCGAACCGAATAAACAAGTGGCCTCGGCGGAACAAAATCCAGCCCCGAGCTGAATAAACATCGGTCTCGGCGGTACAAGAGCAGACCGGAGCCGGAAAGAGAACATCGGTCTCGGCGGTACAAGAGCAGGCCCGAGCCGGAAAGAACATCGGTCTCGGCGGTACAAGAGCAGACCCGAGCCGGAAAAAGACATCGGTCTCGGCGGTACAAGAGCAGACCCAAGCCGGAAAGAAACATCGGTCTCGTCGGTACAAGAGCAGACCCTAGCCGGAAAGAAACATCGGTCTCGACGGTACAAGAGCAGACCCGAGTCGGAAGCAAACATCGGTCTCGGCGGTACAAGAGCAGACCCGAGCCGGAAAGAAACATCGGTCTCGGCGGTACAAGAGCAGACCCGAGCCGTAAAACAAATATCAAAACCATTGTGTGAGCCATAACAAAAAAGCATAATCAAATGTCAACCTAAGACAGAAAAGGTTTTACTCACCTTTTTGGGATCCGTTGCCTTTCTTGCAACTCTACAAGGGTCACTTCAAGCAAGGCTCTTCTTAATACATCATCTCTGCATCTCAGCATTCCACGCATCCGACCGGATGACTTCCGCTATCAACTTGGTCGACCTCAAAAATCGAATGGTCTATGTACACACTGAGATAGCCTTCTTTCACCAAGTCTTCCACCTGCTCCCGCAGGTCTCTGCACCCATTCGTGGCATGTCCCCTTACGTTATGGTAGATACAGTATGCCCTACTATTTCCCTCCTCAATCGGGAACCTCCTCAAATTAGGCTCGACCAACAGACCTTTATCCTGGATTTCCCGAACTATCTGGTGAAATCCCCGACGATCGGTGATTTCCATCTTCTGCCATCATCTTACTACGCGAGTTGCTTTTTGTTGAGTTCCCCACAGACGGTGCCAACTGTTGACGGTGGATTTGGGTCTCAGGGCAATATGGGAATATTACTCCCGAGACAATCCTCCCTCAATAGTGAATTTGTTTGGTTATGGGGGACCAAAAGCAAACTTAGCAAAAGACAGATAAATACGCCAATCGACAAGGAGATTTAACGTGGTTCGGCGGATCTTGGTCCGACCTACGTCCACGGGCACAAAAAGGATGATACTTTTATTACTCAAACACGCTTCTCAGCTCTGTTCTTGTGTTTTACAAGTCTGATGGTAATGATTCTGATCTCAACTCTACCTTGCTCTCAACTTGTTCCTCTTCGTCTTCCTTGTTGCTGTTCTCTCTTTCTCTTGTCCTCCCTTCTACACTCACTCTACCCTCCTATTTATAATGGTGAAGAAATCATATTCCTATTTGTACAAGAATTTCCTAGTTGAAATAATTTCCTTTTCCCATAAGGATTCCTAGTCAAAACTATTCCCTTTTCCCATAAGAATTCCTAATTAAAACTACATTCACTTCTTTTATCCTATTTGGACACTGACTCATCAGTTTTCCCCATGAAAGTAGGATAACTTATCTTCTGGAGCATATCCCGCCATATTCCCGGTCTTCATGAGGTCGGTCACGATGGTCTTTTGAACTGAGAATGCTGTTGTCGATCTGACAATGCCCGGTCATCCGATCTTTAAGTGGTCGGGTTACCGATCTTAAGTGCTCAACCCTCACTTATGTGGTCGGTCATGATGGTCTTTTTTAATGATTTTGACCAAGGAGGGAATTTACCATTTTACCCATGTTGTGCTGCTTAAATATCATAGTGCCTAAAAAACACCATCAACATGTCTTAATTCTGAAGTGTACTTATTTTAAGATATTTATAATTTGTCAGTTGTTTATTTTTTTTAGGCAAAAATGTAAAAGTGACCCTCTAACTTTCATGTTTTTTTATTTAAGTCCGTTAACTTTCAGTTTTGTCAATTCAGTCCTCTAACTTTCAATTTTTGTCAATTTAAGGCTCCGTTATAAATTCATCACTGTTGCCGTTACAGATAACGGCAAAAGCAAAGTAAACGTACTTTGCTTGTTATTAAATTAATATCCTCAATTAGAAAATATATGCAGACAGAGGAAGTTAAAGCAAAGTAAACGTACTCTGCTTGCATCTTCGAACTATTTTTTGTCAAAAACACATATCTCAAGTTCAATATGACTTTTTGTTAAAAAATTATAAAAATTATAACTAGTGCTAGTAACGAAGATATATATTTATTATAAGAGATTAAGATAATCAAATGTTTTACCTACTATATTTAGACTCGAATCGAATGATTCGATTGTGTTATTTTCAATCCTTCAAAAAAAAAACACGAGACGATACATTTTACACTGCAGTTGATCAGTGGACCCTAGCGACGAGTGTGGAAAATAATTATACGCAACTTATTTAGCAAAAACTTAATGGTTAGACATTACAATACATGCGATTGCACATAATCAAAAGTATTGGTTGTCATCAAATATAATGCCACATCATCCGAGAATGCCATCATGCCACTCAAAAGATGGAGTAAATCTACCATACAACGGAGGTAGATTTTAGTAAATGACATCAAATGCGATACCGCGTTGTATGATAGATTTTCTCCATCTTTTGATTCGATGGAGAATAACACAATCGAATCATTCGATTCGAGTCTAAATATAGTAGGTAAAATATTTGATTATTTTAATCTCTTATAAAAACACATATCTTCGTTACTAGCACTAGTTATAATTTTTATAATTTTTTGACAAAAAGTCATATTGAACTTGGGATATGTGTTTTTGACAAAAAACAGCTCGAAGATGCAATACGTTTACTTTGCTTTAGCTTCATCTATCTGTCTATATTTTCTAATTGAGGGTATTAATTAAATAACAGGCAAAGTACGTTTACTTTGCTGTTGCTGTTATTTGTCACGGCAACAGTGATGAATTTATAACGGAGCCTTGAATTGACAAAAATTGAAAGTTAGAGGACTGAATTGACAAAACTGAAAGTTAACGGACTTAAATGAAAAAACATGAACGTTAGAGAGTCACTTTTGCATTTTTGCCTTTTTTTTAAGTATCATGTATTTATTTTGATAAATTCGCACCAAAATGAATAAAATTGAGAATCTTGGGACCTCACGGCAATTTTGTGAAAATTGGGAATTTCGGTTGTGAATTGTATTTTGATGTATATGACATGTATAAATCATTTTGGTGGTGATTGGAAATCATCTAAATTTGTATTTGACAAATCATGACTAAAATGATCAAAATACAAACATTTGGGGTCTCACAGCAATTTGGGAAAAATTCTGGATTTTGGGGTAAAACTGAATTTTTGAGTATTGAATATTTAGAATAAATTAGTTTATTTTAATTACCCAAGAAAATAATTGAAATCGGGAAATTTTGATTTTTCGCGTTCCGCTGCGTTACGCGATAATACCTTTAAAAACCCCAACAATCATATCCTATAAAAACACAAAAAACGCATCAAAATACTCCTTAAACTCAAATTAACTCATAAAATGTAAGATTTAGAGGAGGTAAATATAATATATTAACAGCTCATCATATGTGTGTGAATAATGATCTTTCTAAACAGTCGACCGACCGAATATTTTCATCCGATTACACGTAAAGTACTAATATTTTGTCCTGTAATTTTTTTTTTTAAAAAAAAATTTCGAGAACGAGAGAGAGACATACATATATATTGGAGCAAAGATTAATTGAGAGGGCCACCTGCAAACTGCAGCTCACCTACTTGCTATTGTCTAGACAAGCTTTTGCTTTTGCCATAGTGTATTTTGATTGACATGCATTACCTAGTAGCAACCAAAACTTTCTAACACAGTATCATTGAGTTCATTTAATCTATCCAAAACCACTGTATATATAATATTTTATTTATTTATTTATTTTTATATAACTTAACAACACGTTCTGCGTGTTATTCTGAGGCAATTGTCAAATATATATATTTATGTTCGTATTTGCGGCAGCATCTAATTTTTTTGTTATAATAAAATTATTATATAGAACATTAATCCTCTGTGTTATAATTTATTATCGTACGCTGTAACAGCGCTCGATTTGTGTTGTAACATATCATGTTTTACATAGAAGGTGGTTTAGGTTATAATATGTTTTACATATCATTTGCGTTTTCAAGAGGATCAAATTAACGAGTTTCTTTTCTTTCCATAATACAACAAACCTCTATCTTCAAAAATCAACTTATAAAAATAGTGTTTCCTTGAGTTTATAACTCACTAATACTTTTATAATTAATCCATATGAGATTTGAAATCTTAATATTCTATCATGCTCCGCAATGATATCCATAATAGTCCATCATATATATCAAGTTGGGTGACTTTGAAGATCCTGTCTTTGGATAATAGTCATCCCCATTACGTCTCATCCATAACAACGGTTATAAAGCCGCACCTATATCGAATTAGTTTAAGTCGAATTAGTTTTTTGTTTTGTTTTCTTTTTTTTCTTTTTTTTTTTTTGGTTTTTTGTATTTTTTTTTTTTTTGGTAGATTGTTTAGTAGCTGGCCGTGAGCTCATGGATATAGGAATTTGGCTAAACTAAGAAAATGGATCTAACAGCAAGTGTTTGTAGAAATTAATCGGCTGCTTGATTTATTGCCCAGAGTGACTTGCACGTCTCGGCTAAAAGGATTGATACAATACGAGAGCTGTCGTTTGTAAAGGACAGTGATCAAGAGCAATGGGTTGAGTTGGCTGTCCGGATCCCATTATTTTTTATATATTTTTTTAAATGATAAAATATTTGCCCATCAATCTTAATAATAATAGACATGCAACCAAAAACACACTTAAGAGACATATCCAAAACATAAATTGCAACCAACAATTTAATTTTTATTTAGTTTAATCCAAAATTTATTTTTCTAAGAAAAATTTATGTATCTCTTTGGATATATGTATGTCTATCATTGTTTTAAATTTTAACCACCTAAGAATAAATCTTGACTCCGCTATTATCAAGAGCCATTGGATCGATTCAGTAACAACCAAATGATTTATGCTACAACTATACTTGTACTGGAGAATTTATTGCTTAGCAAGAAACGCAATTGTTTGTGTGTGTTATATATATATATTCAGACATGTAAATGAAATCCTACGCATGCTAGAAAATAAAATTTTAATTCATACAGTTCTTTCTAAAATTATGTAAGGTTGGTAAAATTTAAATTGATATTGTTTTCTCCAAATTTAAACTCGAGTGAATAATTAAAAATAATTGATTGGAAGCCACTCGATCAAGCCTCCAAGGTCCCAACACGTTTTAAGTCAAACTTCCCACAAGTTTACCCCAGAATGAAGAGCTAATGGCAACTGCATCTCATCTCGTGTATTGTCGCCCACCCATTGTGCAATGGCAAATTTTTTAATTGCAAATTAATTCCACTAGTCGTAGCCATTCAGAAGATGGAATGCCTCCCCCTCCCCCTTTCTCAGCATTAATTGTACTTAACGTTTTCTTTTTCTTTTTTCTTTCTTTTTTTTTTTTTTTTAAATGAAGTTTTGGTACCCCACCACCACACCACCAACTCCAGTTTAAAATTGTAGACCCCAATACTATAAAAATTTTCCCTTTCTCTTTATTATGCTTCTAGGACAATGTTATCATGTTCTGGCCTTTTTCAAGACAGCCCACATGGCACGTGCTTTCTTTTTAGATTAATGCCAACGCCCGATTTTAAATAGTAACATAATTTTTTTATCTATTTGAATATATTCGAAATTAACTATGTACATTCAGTAGAGTATTATTTTTATTTATAGTTTTAATAATGGCAACACAAGTAACCCAACCAACAAGTTTGCCTAATTCTTATTATAATTTTCAGTGGGATGATCGTATCAAATAATTCAAGATCCCGAATCTCGATCAGAATTTGAAATTTTTTACTATCCATACGTTTTATATTTTTCTATAAATTTTGAGTTATAATAATTTTGTATAAAAATATTGATAATAATATTTTTAATTATTCTAGTGAATTAATAATTATACATAAATGTTAAAAATAATCCTTTGACTTTTAACCTCAAAAGGTGTTGGAATATAAAGAAAGCAGTATGGGTAAGTAATAAATAGTGTAAATATCTGGAGAAAGTAGCAATCTACTATTGATTTTTTAAATAAATATTAGAAGTGCCAAGTGACGCATTAAATGAAATAATAATCCTAAGAAATATTGGAGTATAATATTTTATTGTCCTCAATGGATGTGGCTGCGGGTGACAAAGTGTCTAAGTTCGAGTCCATAAAATATATTTCTTTTAAAAGCCTGAGACAAACGAGAATTTTACATGTTCTGTTTATGCCCGGCTCGGGTGATTTGAAGGCAGAGTTCCCAACATTTTTAAAAAAAATGAAACATTTTATTATTATAATAATACTTAATTATTTTGTATTATTTTCATCCTTGTTTTTAAAGCCCAGAACCCAACTTCATAACCTACTCTGGAAGTACTTAACTAGTTATTTTAAAGCCCATAGGCATGTAAGGCCTCCACTTTCATCGACCCAAAATAATAATTTCAAGGGATTTATACATGGTTTTTTGTTATGATTTTTTTTTTTTTTTTTTTTTTGAAATTAAATAATGACAAAAAATTATCAAATTTTCATCAGGTCTTCCTCTGTCTGGAGTAACATATGAGAAGGCGATCAAATGTGAGAGGTAATAATAATATTTCTATGGTATGAGATGATTCAATAATTCCATTTCTTTTTGCTATTGGTTACTTTGAAATTGTTTTAAATTTGTCACATTTATTATTTATAAGCAACTTCTAAATTTGAAGACCATTTAATTTTATAGAGAATTATTAAATAGTCCAATCTCACTTATTATTATAAAAGATAAAGTCTTAATTAATTTTTTATTTAGTCTTGATTTCTTAAACATTATTTTATTTTAAAGAGGTTAGTTAATGAAAATTACAGGTATGAATATTAAATATATATATAATTTTATATATTGTGATTTGTAGTCCAATAATAGATGAATATTTAAAAATAATTAATCAGAAATCATCAATTTCATAAATCTGATTTTTTTACCCATTTTTTCTTTACCAAAATATATCGACAATGTTACTTATTTTAAAATTTATAATTTGTAAATCAATAATATGTAATTTTTTTTTATTAAATGCTTTATATTTTGGGAGATAATTAGTTTTAAATTGAAAGTTTTTTTAAAAAAATCATTTGCACTCCATTTATGCGTGACTTTATTTTTTATTTCAAATATTTCAGTGGCAGTTTATAATTATTAACTTCACTGGCAATTATGTTTTTTTTTTAAGTGTAGTGGACTAAATGCAAATTTTATTTTAATCTTGGACTAAATGGGAATGACATCATTCAATTTGGACTTTTAAATAATCCCCCTAATTTTAAGATGTATTAAATTGATATGATTATATGTGTTATAAATTATAATTTTAAATTTACATACCACAGTCACCGTTTTACATACAGAAATTTATTAAAAAAGAAACTATATTTTCTATAATTTATTAGTAAAAATAAATCATTGTTAATCCCATAAAAATATTAAGTTTTGTAATAGTTAATCCATTTTTAAAGAAAGTGATTACATTCTCTTTAAAAGAGAATATATGAAAAAATCATTATTCACGTGAATAATGTTTATTGTTAACGTGAAAGATAAATTTTTTTTTTTTTAAATACTGTTTGTATGAATAATAATTTTTTTTTATTCCTTAAAAGATAATTGGGGCAGGTTCAAATACACTTGTAACAATCGAAATCTTTACGACATAGTAAATTATAATTATGCTGGCCCGGATTTAAGGAAATTAATTAACAAAGAATATGGAATTGATTTTTTAATGGGCCTGTGGGATTTATGTGGAATCGGGTCTAGTGGGCTTACAAATATTACATTAGAAAAGGCCGAACACTTGGGCCCATTTAGACAAGTTAATGGGTTTGGGTTTGTAATAATTTACTTAATGAAAGCCTATTATTTGCCAATCTGGCCTGCTCTCGCTCCCACTCTCTCAAATAAAAAAAGCCAATAGCTTATTCACGTGACAAATGGCAAAAAAACACAAGAAAAAAAAAAAGAAAGCTTATTTATCTTCTTTACTACTTCTATCTTTGCAAGCCAACTCCCTACCGAGAGTAAGAAACAACAAAAAGGGGCCTAGAGTTTTTTCTTCTCATTTCGTGAGCAAATAGGAGTAAAAGCTAAGGAGTCAAGTTCAATTAAGCTTAAGGAGAGCTCAATCAAACCCACGATAAGCCTTAGAGAGAGAGTTGGATAAAGATTTTACTTCTGCTTGAGGCAAGAAGGTCTTAATCAGTAACTTATAATTTGGGGTTTTCATTTGTTGTTGAGAATTTATGTTGTTATTAATGGTTATGGGGTTGTTATGAGATGGTAAATAATTTAGAAAGATGAATTCATTATGTTGAGAATGATATAGAAAGTATTAGACATAAAATGGTCCAACATATCCAAAAATCATAATTAGATGAATTTATTCCGAAATTACAAAGTGACTGTCCTACAACTTCGTTAGATTCTTTTCTGAACAACCCTTAGGGATTTGTTTATAACTTGAGTTTCGAATATCGGAATTGAAGTTCATACGTAAATTAGACACATAGAAGGTCATGTGGTAAAAACCTCAACCCTAAATCTATTACAATTTGAGCACAACAAATTTTTGAAATTGACCTAAAAGCAGTGAGCGTTTCAGCATTAGGGCATAAACTATTTTATGATAACCTAACCTATGTAATTCCGAATTGAGTTCCGTAAAATTCTTAACCAACCTTAATACATTAACTTTTCAGTTATGTTGAATGCTCATGCATATCATATTATATTCATTTTGTGGAAAATATTTTATGTCGTTTATTCTAACAAAGATATGTTAATTATAGATCAACGTCAGAAATTCCAATTGCCATCGACTTCATAGATGAAGTTCAGTCAAATCCAAATTTATGAGTGGATACTTTTGTTTTATTGTTGCCTTTCAAAAGAAAGAATTAAAGTTTTTTTTTTTTTTTAAAGATTGTTTGTTTTTAAAACTTTTGTTTTGCTTAAGAAGTTTTTTACTTTGTTTATTCTACTTTATGATATGTTTCCACCTCGATACTTGCATTATTTTTATTTGTTTTATGATTTTCTTTAGTACTGTCGGAGTGCTTGTATAGGGTCATGTTCATCAGAAATTGATCGACCCTTTACCTTTGTCGACAATGTCTTGTTTTCGTACATTATCCTGTGTGATCTGGTGACATGGATAAGGACGCTTGTTTTGTTTTGATGAGGCTATTCAAAAGTAAAGTATGGAATTTTGATTTTAAATTTTTTTTTTCCTATAGGATTTATAAATCGAATTTTATTTTATGGTATCTACTTACTGGGTATTCATGGACTCACCCTCCCACTCCACAGGTTTTGAAGGTAGTAATATCTAGTATCCGGTGAGCCATAGTTAATTTGGAGACATGGATCGAGAAGAATATGTGTCATTGCAGTCACTAGAAATAGGTCCATAATATGTAGCCCATCATACGAATTCTCGATTGTGAACTGAACGCGAAATTCTCGGTCCACATAATGTCGGTGCCAACAACATTTTGGGCTCATCATCAGGTGTAGGAATTTGTAAGGTAGTGTGAATTATAAACTATGTTCAGATTTATTGAGTGATTGTCTGGATATGTATATTTGGAAGACGCGCTTATGACATTCGCCAGTGCAATAAGACTTAATCATTGATCCACTAACTAATCTTTTCTTATGATTAACAAAGAACATGAGCTGTAAAATCCCAGTTTCATCTTCAATAGTTATTGACAGCTTGCACCTGTAATGAACTTTTGTTAGGATATTGTGTATAGAATATATTCAAGAATATAGAATACCATGTGCATTATATGATTCAGACTTTGCTCATTTATTAAATTTGCATACTTGGGAATTGGAACTCTTCCATTATACTTTAGATACCAAAACTTGTCATCACATATATAGGATGATTGTTTTGTTACAATCAGAATAGGAATTGTAAAACCATTCCTGAGATTCATCAATCTCAATAATTCTTGCTTCACATGTGAATATTTTATTCTACAATGATTATTATTATTAATTCTAAACATGCATGATTCACAATATTATAAAACAATCACTATTGAAAAACTAAAACATATACTTGAACTAGATGAATCAAGTCCTAGCAATTGCTGAATATTCAGCCTGTTCATTGCCGTTGTCTCTTCTTGTGAGAGTTGAGCTTGGAATCCAATGTCAAAAGCATAACCTTGGTATTGCCGCCATGAAAACTTTGCAATGGGTAAATGGGTCAATGATAATGTGATACTTAAAAATATATGTATAAATAGACCAATGTATTTCTGTACATATGATTTATTTAGTTTAAGCGCTATGCAACTTGCCTTTCTTTGAACTCGCATACAGATGGAGTTGAGGGTTAGTTATAATCTTTGAAGCAAAACATGTAGCAATGGTAATTGACCTGGTCACAGTGCGTAAGTTCATGTTTTTTAGGGGAACTAAGGTTTTTTTTTTTTTTTTTTTTTTTTTTAAAGGAAAACTCTCTCATTGCTGCAAAGACAACAACGATAGATCAAAGCTCGCCAGTAAAGCGTTCCTCTTCCACCCCAAAGAGTGACTTCAACATTAATGTCATTGTGCACAATAGATCAATTAGTAAACAAAATGTCAAATAGATAATATCTATTCAGATTTTTCTTTTTTTCTTTTTAAGTTTTTTGGTGATAATCTTTCAATTCCTTGAGATGCGATTCTCGAGATTCCTCCGTATAACATCTTGAGAATTGCTGCCTAAAGACATCTTAACAACATTCTAATGCTTATAAGCAAACCAATAACATCTGCATAACAATTAAATAGAATAAAATATTGATTATAAATTCGATTTAGGTTGGGGAATTCGGAATATATAAATGAAAATAATTACATGATACGACTATATTGTTCTTGACTCTATTCTCTAATCTTCATATTTAGCATAATTGTAATGGTGGAGGTGGTCCAGAAAAATACTCGGTTTGGTTTTTGATTCTATAACTTTTATAGTTCTCACGAAATTTAAAGTAGAGGGATTTAGAATTACATTATAATACTTTTTCCTTCCACTGATTAAGAAGTTTGATGTGATAAAAATTTTATTTTCAGTCAGAATCCCCTCATAAGCAGGAATGTCAGCTGGATTGATTATGCATTGCATGGTGCAGCTCTGGTTGAAGCAAAGAAACAAAATCAGCTGGAAACCATATATTACTAAAGCATTTGTAAAATGGATGATTGGGTGAGCTTCTTATAAGAGGGGGCTCCGCTTAAGCCCAAAATGGATGATTTGGTGGTCGGATTTCCAACGATTTCAAAAATAAAAATAAAAAACCAGACACATCTTTTTAGATTTAAGGACTTGATAACTTCATCATTCATGATGCATATATGTAGGGTTAAATGTATGGATCATGCGAATTAACATTACTTAGTAATCAATTAACATATGCTTAGCAATCAATTGACACAATTAATTTTTAATTGGATAATAATCAAATGATTTGTACACCTGAATATAGAGGCGATGAGACATTGTGGAAAACCCTAAGCAATCCATGTATCGAACGATCAATTTACTCCCGCTTCGGTTGAATATCCATTTAACATGCAAAGAAGCTTGAATCAACAATCCATTGCATGTTTCACTCTCTCACAACAATGAATATTGGAACATGAACAGAGGAATTTGCTAGAATAATGAATCCATTCAATCAATTAATCTCTGGATTTTATTGCGCAAATATCTGCAATCAATGAATCCATTTTCACTTGAGTTGAATTTCTTTTAAGATGCAGAGAAACTTGGACCAACAATCCATTCACATTCTTCATTCTCTCACAATAATGAATGTTGGAAGATGAACAAAGGAACTTGCTAGAGTAATGAAGTCGTTTTATCAATTAATGTCTTGTTTTTTTTTTTTTTGGTTGCGCAAATAGGAAGATAAATTTAAATAAAACTAACCAAAGCGTGAATTGCAGCCATACCTTGATGGTTAAAAACTGTTCAGAGTACTTATGACAGATTTTGTATATGTCATCGTAAGTACAGTCTCATCATATGACAGATTAAAAACCCGTCACAATACGTGATCAATTTTATCTGTCATTATTCTGTCACAATATTATTAGCGGGAACAATTTATCACCATATGTTTTTGGCTCCATTTTTAAATTTTGGCAAGAAAATTAAAAAAGTTTAAGCGGGAAATTCAATTTTTTTTAAAAAAGTTGGCGGAAAAATTCTGTCATGATATGTGAGCATATAATTCTGTCACATAATATTGTATTCTTTCGTGATATGTGATAATATATATCTATTACGAGAAAAACTATACCTATAAAATATATAAATGATAACAATAAATTCTATAAATACCTAAAATAGAATTTGCAAATCAATTTTACCATTCATCAAATATATATATATATATATCAATTAACTTAATGTGTCTACATGTAAGAAATCATCATTCAACAATCTAATTCACTACATATATAGGTCTGAACACAAGAACAAAAGTCTTCAAATAAGCATCAGGTACATCCAACATTAAACTAAAGTATCTTCACACAAAAGTTATTTTCATAGAAAAATTTGATATATTCGGCAGCAACAGAAAGAACTTCAATAGCCATGCAAATCCACTAGGTATTAACTGAAGAGAGATTTTAAGGATGACAAGTTGAAGAATATATTTTTCTCTTATTATTCACAATGTCATTGAGTTCTATATATACACATTGTTTGAAATTTAAAATAGAAAAAAGATTACAATAAAAGGAAGGGATTAACTACTAGATAAATGACATAATTAAAAATATTTTAAAATTGAGATCCCTTGATTTTCTCCCTTCATTTTCTCATCTTGATGGTGTAATCTTATCATGCCCCCGCAAGATGGATGGTCTTGGAGAGAGTCCGATCTTGGATTTGAGTGTGTTGAAAGGAGAGGGAGCGAGAGGTTTGGTTAGGGCGTCTGCTAGTTGATCAGCTCCGGAGATGTGTGAGACCGGGAGTAGACCATTTTGAACTTGTTCCTCGATGAAGTGGTAGTCCAGAGCTACGTGTTTCATGCGCGAGTGGAAAACAAGATTGGAGCATAAATTGGTTGCACCAACATTGTCACAGTAGATGACTGGTCGGAGAGAAAGAGTGACACCGAGTTCGGTAAGGAGAGCACAAATCCATCTAATTTCAGCAGCAGTGGAGGCTACTGATCGGTACTCAGCCTCAGTGGATGAGCGTGCAACCGTGCGTTGTTTCTTGGAGCTCCAAGAAATAGGATTGTGATCCAGATATACTATGTAAGCACCAATGGAGGTGAAATCGTCCTTGTTACCAGCCCAATCAGTATCGGAAAAGGCATGGAGTGCTAGAGGGGAGTGGCGGCGGAGGAATAATGCCATGGTCTAGAGTGCCACAGAGATATCGCAGTAGATGCTTGACTGCATTCCAATGGTCACTGGTAGGTTGATGCATAAACTGAGAGAGTTTGTTCACTGTATAAGCAATGTCTGATCGAGTGAGAGAGAAAGATACTGGAGGCTGCCGATAATATTTCTGTACTCGGTTGGATCAGGTAAATGAGATCCGGAATGTAAAGTGTTGTTGGGGCTGGCTTGGCATCAATCATGTGGGTTCTGGTAAGCAGATCGGCAATATACTGCGTTGACTAAGGAAAAGATCATTGTTGTGGGTAGTAACCTCTACCCCAAGGAAATAAGCAAGCTGGCCAAGATCTTTAAGAGAGAAGCGTTGAGAGAGTTGGTCAATGAATCTTTAGACAGCTTCAACATTATTTCCTGTAATGATGATGTCGTCGACATAGACTAAGAGGTATAGTGTGTGTGGCGGTTGTTGAAGATGAACTGTGAGGTGTCAGCCTGTGAGTTGGTGAACCCGGATTGGAGAAGAAATTGGCGCAGTTCTTGGTACCATGCTCGAGGGGTTTGTTTGAGGCCGTAGATGGCCTTGCGAAGTTTGCAGACGTGATGGGGATGATCGCGATCTATGAAGCCCGAAGGTTGTGACATAAAAACATCTTCAGTGAGAGTGCCTTGAAGAAAGGCATTATTGATGTCAAGCTGTCGGAGAGACCAACCTTGACTAACCGCAAGGCTGAGAATAATCCGAACAGTGGTCGGCTTGATGGCTGGACTGAAGGTTTCATAATAATCAATGCTAGAACGTTGATGGAAGCCTTTGGCAACTAATCGTGCTTTGTACCTGTCAATAGAACCATTAGCTTTAAATTTGGTGCGAAAGATCCACTTACAGCCGACCAGGTTTTGGTCGGGACGGGGTGGCATTAGTTCCCATGTCCCATTACGAAGTAAAGCATTATACTCCTCCGACAAAGCTTGGCGCCACTCAAGGTCCTTGTGGGCTTGGGTAATGGTGGTGGGTTCGAGGGTTTGTTTCTGAAGCTGGGCGGTGAGGTTAAGTTTTTGAATTGGTTTATGGAGGTTGTTCTTGGAACGAGTGACGATGACTCGTGGTGAAGTTGAGTGGTCATGTGGTCGGTCGGGATTAGTGTGGTCGGGGAGGGGTGATAAGTTTGGGCGTTCTTGTGGGCGGTCGAGGTCTGTGTGATCGGGGTTGGGTGGTTGGTGCGATCGGTCATGTGGTCGGTAGAGGGTTGTGTGTTTGGGGAGGGGTGGTACTCGGTTGTGTGTATGTGGTTGGTCGGTGTGGTTGTGTTCGGCAAGGGATGGTGATGCTCTAGGTTGGTTGTGCTCGGTATTTATTGGTTGAGCGCTTGGTACTTGTGGGATTACTGTGTAATGGAGGGTGAGTTGGATCGGAGCATCGATGGGTGTTGAATTCTGTGGGGGTGCATGGTTGGTATTCGGTGATGGTGAGTCCAGTACCGGTAAGGTCATGGAGCACCATTCAGAGATGGTGGATGGAGTGGCACGAGGAGGAGACATTTGAGAGGTGGCAAAAGGAAAAATTGACTCAACGAAGCGGACATGTCGGGAGGTTGTAAAGTCTATATGTGGAGGGCTCGAGACATAGATAAGCCCTCTGAGTGGGAGAATATCCTACGAAGACATAGGGAGAGGACCGAGACTCGAGTTTGTGAGATGTGTAAGGACGGAGCTAAGGGTAGCAGAGACAGCCAAAGCTGCGCAGTTTCGAGTAGTTCGGCATATGGCCGAAGAGTTGGAGATAAGGTGAGTTGTGTGTAAGGTTGGTGTAGGCATGCGATTTATAAGATAGACGTCAGTGGAAAAGGCAAAGGGCCAATATGAGAGAGGCATGGATGAGTGGGTAAGGAGAGAAAGACCTGTTTCAACGATATGTCGATGACGACGTTCAGAGTACCCATTGTGTTCAGGAGTGTGAGAGGAAGGGAAGTGAGATGAGAGACCCCATGGATTGTGAGGAAGGAAGAGAGAGCTTGATATCCCCCCATTGTCAGAGTAGTAGATAGTTATGATTGGGCGGTTGAAGATTTTTTCTACTAGCTCCTTGAAGCGCACAAAGACATCACGGGTGTCAGACTTTCGTTTTAGGGGATAAAGCCAAATGTATTTGGTGAAGTGGTCGACAAAGATTAGGTAGTATTTGAAGTTATCAAATGAGTAGACCGGGGAGGTCCATAAATCAGTAAATATAACCTCAAGAGGTGTAGATGTAGTAAGAGTAAATGAAGAGAACGGTAAATTGTGACTTTTATTGCATTGGCACGAATTACAATTAAAATTTAGATAAGAGGAAAGAGAGACAGCTGAATTAAATGAAGACATGATATTTTTGAAGATCGACAATGAAGGATGTCCGAGCCGATGATGCCACTCAGGTATAGTAGTTCTGACACTTGAGAAGGCAATTAGAGGGGGCCGAGTGGGGAGGTCGGCCATTCGTATACATCATCTTTAGTCCGACCCTGTAACAGAATTGCCCCCGTGCGGAGATCCTTCACATTAAAAGAAGAGGGTAAGAAAATGGAAGTGTTGTTGGACTTGCAAAATTGAGAGATGGAGATAAGATTACGTTTCATAGTGGGTACATGTAAAACATTAGATAAGGTAAAAGAGTGAGTCAGAGTATTAAGAGAGGTAGAACCATGGTGGGAAATGGGGAGTGCAGTGCCGTCACCGATCATTATTTCATCTGTGCCGTCATAAGGATTGTGGAGAGCAAGGTTGTTGAGATCAGTAGTGACATGATGCGAGGCTCCACTATCAAGAAGCCAGCGGGGTTGGATGAAGAGGTGGTGGTAACATTTGCTTGATATTGCCAAGGATTGGATGTGAGAGGGTTGGACGAGGTGGTGGGGTGAGATGGTGGTTGTACACGTGGGAAGTGTTGGCGGAAGAGAGGAGCACTGGGAGACCACATGGCCTTGAGTGTGGCACCATTGGCACCGACCAAGGAAGGGACGAGGATGAGGTCGGTCGGTTCGAGTGTTGGTGGGAGAGTTTCTGGTAAGTTGGGGGGTGGTGGTGGGTGCAAACCGACCGGCTGGGCAGTGTGATTGGGATGAGGCCGGTTGTTGTAGGTCCGAACATTGGTGGGATTGCGGATGCTGGGTGGGATGAGGAACCTGTCCTGTTGTTGAGAGATAATTAATTGTTGATGAGTTTTTCATGGAGTTCATCAAAGAGGATAGTGGAATCACGGCCATTGACAGAGTCAACGATGGACTGATAGTTATCGTCAAGTCCATCAAGCACTTTTTCAATTAGATCTTCATGGTCAAGAGGTTTTCCAAGGGCGGCAAGTTGATCGGCTGTGGTTTTGATGGATTGCATGTATTCGGTGATTGTTTTAGGGCCTTTGGTGAGGTGTTTAAGATGATCTTTGAGTTGTTTGATATGACCACGAGATAGACGGGCATAGGTGTTGGCAAGGTTTGCCAAGCTTCAAATGTGGTGTTAGATTGGGTGATGAGAGGAACTAGAGATGGGGAAAGGGTGCCGACAAGAGCGGCAAAAATTAGTTTGTCTTGTCGGAGCCAGGTGCGATATTCTGGATTGGGAGAGGTGGTAACATTATTTGTGGTGATGGTACGTGGTGGGGTGTGATGATTTCCATCAATGTAATCTTGTAAGTCATAGCCGATGAGAATGGCTTCAATTTAGGTTTTCCAGGAGAGGTAATTTGTTGATGTGAGTTTGATTGAGTTATGGATGGTAACAATGATTAAAGGTTTTGTAGGTTCTTGGGCATTGGGGATGACATTTTGGGTACTGTCGGAGGCCATTGAACAGGGGATGGAGGTGCTTGAGAAGTATTTGGCAGGTGGGGTTTGAGCCACAAAAGAAAAAAAAATTTAGATAATGGATCTTGGCGCTGATACCATGAAGAGATTTTAAGGATGACAAGTTGAAGAATATATTTTTCTCTTGTTATTCACAATGCCATTGAGTTCTATATATACACATTGTTTGAAATTTAAAATAGGAGAGAGATTACAATAAAAGGAATGGATTAACTACTAGATAAATGACATAATTAAAAATATTTTAAAATTGAGATCCCTTCATTTTCTCATCTTGATGGTGTAATCTTATCTTATCAAACTCTGTCAAAAAAGAACAAATAATTATTAATAATTCTGAACCAACCAAATACTTCTTTACAAAAACTCTATCATCTTGCCCAACATACACATAACCAAACTAGTGTTATTAAATTTCTGAGAATATTCGAAAAGCACAAAGTATTAACCTTAAGACTATTATTTTCCTTCTCTAGAGTTGAAACTACTTTTTTCAAATTCTCCACAACATCATTTGCATATTCATCCTCTCTCTATTCAACTCCATTCGCAGTCGTCTTAATTCCGATCTCGATGGAGTTCTGTCAATAGAGAAGAAGATACGCTTGTCAGCATCAGCAAGCATAGAAGTAAAAGTTCAGGAGGTTCCTACATATAAATCAACCCGGTCACAGCTGCGAAGCCAGCTAATAACTCACTTTGTCCCTTGTCCATTAAGTGACTTGAGCTCATTCTGGAAAGATTCATTCAGCTTCTGTTCCTCTGGAAAAAAAATCTTCAGAAACGAATAGTTTTCCCTTTCAACAATTCACACTACTATTTATTATTTCATACTGTCAACACTTTAGCCTTGCAGATATATATACACCTTGTAATTTTAACTCTAAATTAGCCAACTTATCGCATTCTTGTCAAGTTCCATTCTCAGTGGTTTTGTTTGTGACTCATGAGCCGCTTTTTCTGCTGACAGTGACCTATTATTCTCTTCCAGCAAATCTGCAAGCTCCTAAAAGGCATTCATATATGCATTTTCAAGTGCATATTGCTAAAAATTATATATACCCAGTCAACTAAAACAAAGAGAAATCATTGAAAACATATCAAAACACAATTCATGTCAATGAAAACAATATAAAAATACAATGCAAAACAATTGCAATATTGCAACTGGGTCTGCCGAACAATGCTTCAGTTATAAAGCTGCACAATACCAATGGCAACTCCTTGTTCACCACACCATTATCATAAACACATCCATACACAACAAACTCTTGAAATTTAAAGCTAAAATACAGACTAAACTCCTAAAATTGTCCTACAATCATTTAGTTTTCAATAACAGAAGCACCAAATTTATTCCACAAATATTGGCAACAACTTGAGACCAGAGTTTGCTATAAATACATTTGATCATTCATCGCAAAATCATTCCAAAAACCAGCTCATTGTGACCACATTTTATTTTGTCTTATCTAAGTAGGAACAGCTAGTTCACAATGATAGTGACACTTCCGGGGGAAATAAAGTGTCCAATTAATTTTATCTAGGCATCATTAGACCAAATCAAGATAGCATTCTCGACCTAACAAAACAGTAAACCAAACTATTGTCTAATGATTAAAGAGCCAAGACTAACAACAGAAAATACTTATCATCCATCTACCATAAGCAGAAAAACACCCTTGGCTAGAAAAGGAAAAATGTCACCACCATTTTTATTGCAGAGCTCAAAACCCATGGTGCTCTTTTATGTGCTACAATTCTCTCAATATCATGGAACTCCAATGCAAAAATGATAGCTAGTGGAAGTAGTTTAACAAATTTTTTACTACAAAATTCATGTTACTAGTCCCAATTAGTGAAATAGGAGGCCAATGGAAACTAAATAAAGTGTCTTTTGAAGCTTAAATATACTCATCTTACACCACATCTCGACTCTCAGGACTTCCACCCGTTTGTTAGTTAATGCTGCAAGATGAATATGCAGCGACAATGACTTTCAAGAACTACTACAGTGACAAACTTTATTAAAGAACTACTCTGCAGTAACAAACTTAGCTAGTAAATCAAGCTTTAATTTCAGTTGATTCATGGACCTGCCCTGTTCGTAAGTAAACTCTCCATGATACTTGGACTTTAAACAGAAATTTAGTTTCCATTTTATTGGCCAGAGTATCAAACAGAAATGAAGCTATTTTTTTGAACTTTCAGGCAGAAGCCATAATGAAAATACAAATGTAATCATGAAGAAAGAGAAACAAAACTTCTACAAGTTAACTATGGCGAAGGCACAAAATTAAGTGATACCAGTGAAAGAAAATAGATACCAGCAGTAATTGACTTCCACTTCCTCTTCTTCTTGCTAGACGACACCATTGCTTCCTCTAGTTCTGTTTTCTCCCTTTCGAGCAAATTAAAATCGTCCACTGAGCTTTCACTCTCTTTCTTTCCCTAAAATTTTTGTTCGCAAAAGATTAGCTAAATGTAATAAAAAATGACATATACTCCATTTCTCATGAAAAGATTCCAAACACCATAATTACCAAACACCACCCGTACTCTCATGGAAGAAAGACAAATTCCGAACCTGCAACCAGACACCCTTTTGCAGACGCGGAAGATCCTGCAATCCCTTCTGCTGCCCTTTAATTGTTGACCAAGTCATTATCTTCGATGACGACGATCTTTCTGCCAAACTCGTCCCAAGAAACCCCACCCACGATTATCAAATCAAAATATTAGCTAAATGTTCTGACAGCAAAACCCAACACGGGTTCTGAAATCAGAACCTCTATCCAAGTATGACATTCCGATCTATTGTAAGAATCCAATAACCGACTTCCATCCGAGTCTGAATTCAAATCTCATTAATAGGAAGTACATATCAGGGTACA
Organism: Zanthoxylum bungeanum; assembly: GCA_019454045.1. Lineage (NCBI taxonomy): Eukaryota > Viridiplantae > Streptophyta > Magnoliopsida > Sapindales > Rutaceae > Zanthoxylum > Zanthoxylum bungeanum. The sequence goes on along the minus strand of SKCR01001889.1, from coordinate 194,408 downwards.
TATCAGGAGACTCCAATTAACACAAGCACATGTCACATAAGAATTATTCTCCAGATATGAACTATTTGATGACACAAATATTCTTAATAAGGAATCAGACAGTCAATTAATTATTTATAGTTTTTTTAAGTTGGACGATCATCCATGATATGAAAATTCTGAAATTCTAGAGAGTGGGCTAATTAACGGAAAACATGAATGGACCTTGTAACAAAATAGTATAAATAGTACAAGAATCCCTAGAGCAATGTATCGACTTTTAGATAATCAAGTAATAAGAGCATACTTTTTTATCAATTTCTGTATTTGACTTTCGATTATATTATTTATAGAGTTTACTGCACAGATAATTGGCGTCGTCTGTGGGGAAATCTGAAACGAAAAGCCGTGTCTATGATTTTCTGCAATTACCAAGCCCAAAATAAAAAAAATATATGCTCAATCAAACAAAAAAGTTAGCATCAAGAATAAGGAGTTTAGAATCTCTGCATTCGATGCTCACCAAGAGGAAGAAGTGTCCAACCACTTGATACCCACGATGGACATCTCGACAATCAGGAACAAGTTGATAAAGCAGATGCAGGTCATAAGAAAGTAGTTCCACGAACAACTACAAATGATACATTAAGAAAACCATGCGCTCAAAGTCCATATCTAATGAGTTGGGCCCGATATATATAATGGGAAGGAACTGCCATCGAGGACCTCCACGACGAGGGGCGGCCAGAGGAGAGCCAAGATGAAAAACCTCGAGGAAAGAGTCTTTATCAGGATTGATGATGCGATTTCAATGTAGAGGGTTTCGAGAATCAGGGTCGGACGTGGAGAGAGGCTGAACATAAAGAGAAAGGTAGAGGATTAGACGTGAGTCGTAATAGCAATATTATTTGTAGGAAGGAAGAGTGGTCGATGAAAGGTGGTGTTGGCGATAACAAAGAGGATCATGGGGATTCAGGTGCAAACCCTGACAGATCTGTTCGACCTAGGAACTATGGGGATGTCTTCCTAACCATTCCACAAGTGGATCAAGGAAGAGCTGAAACCCCGAGACTTCACCTCACCCAGCTTCGAAAAATATATTGGGAAGTCAAACCCAGTTACCTACCTGGTTCAGTTTCGACAAAGGCTCATACTGGAAACCACTAACGAGGCTCTGATGTGCAAGCTGCTCGTCACCACTCTCGCTAGCAACACCTTCTATTGGTTCCTGCAATTGGTAGAGAGATCCATAGGGAGATTTGAAGATCTGGGGTGGAGTTCATTTAGCAGTTTCACGACAACCGTTCCGCTGAAGATACTATGGCTGACCTATAGCTGAAGCTGAGATATGATGAGCCTCTCAAACACTACTTACAGAGGTTCATTGACAAGATGAACACTGTCAACAACCTAGATTCGAAGTTAGCAGCAACCTTCTTCATCATAGGGCTGATCAATGGGTTTTACATTCATGAGGAGTTCTTCAAGATACCTCATTACGACATGTCAGAGGTACAGACTAGAGTAGATGACCTGCTGAAAGTAATGGAAAATAGAACCAAGATATCTCAGACCGCAGTGATCATATTGGCAGATCATAGTCACAACAGCAAAACCAGCACAGGGCCAAGACTCGAGGAATAGGAAATCATAAGGATGTATAAAGGAAGCAAAAAACTCATGAGGTATCGAGGAAAGGGAAAAGTACGACTCAGAGTCCAAACGGCCAATGTGGGTAGATGATGGGATATTGTATGAGTTCACCCTATCACATGAGCAAATCTTTTCACAAAGTGAAAAATCAGGGCCTGCTGAGGGAGCCCCAGCCAATAAGAGTGCCATTAGAATGTCGGGACATAGGGTTGTATTGTGAGTTTCATAGGGACGTGGGACACACCACTGCTAGATGAAAAATTATACCGATAGCTGAAAGCAATCATGAAAAATGGCAAGCTGCTCGAATATCTGGAAGAGAAGAGCCAGCTGGAAGCCAAGGCTCTAACATGGGAAGTCAACTACTAGCAGCACCAAGACCATAGAAACATTTAGGAAAAATCTGTGGCAGTACCAAGCAGCGCCTCATGAGATAAAATGGGGCTAACTCACGTCTCATGTATAAGGATAGATAGACACGAGGAGGGGCACATGAAGCAATGCATGATGGAGCATCAGACCATAGAGAAGGAAGAACGGATGAAGGCCCTGGGATTTCAAGTAAATTGTATCAGGGCAGGAGCATGGTCATCCACCTACTCAGCACAAATCGCATTCATAGACAGAGACTTGGACATACTGAGACCAACCCATTCGGACCCTCTAATAATCAGACTGCGTCTAGCAGATGCGATGGTGTCCCGTGTCCTGGTAGACAAAGGGAGCAGTTCAGACATCATCTTTTGGGAAGCATTCCAACAGATGGTGATAGACTATAACCTCATCTATACTCAGAAGCTTGTGTTCGCATTCAATAATGCAAAAGTAAGGCCATTGGGAATAATGACATTGCCGATATACGCCGCGAAAAGGGTAGTACCGGTCGAGTTCTTGATCATCAACACTACGCCCTCTGCTAATGTGATCATGGATCAAAATTGGGTCAATGCAGCAAAGAGTGTAGTGTCAACCCTACACCAAGTAATGAGGTGCCAGTCTTTGAATGGGATATATATTGTTGATATCAAAGGCGAACCCCCCTCATGCTAGCCAATACCATAATGTCAGCTCCGGGGGTGCACATGATGTCAGAGGGAGAGGTACAGAGGTTCGACGGAGCCATAGGGCCAGTAGAGGCTGAAAAATAGCAATTACAAGACTACCCACCATCCTACCTGAAGCACCTGGAGGATGAGCCAGATAAGTCGGAAACTACCTTTGAGAGTTTAGATGAAGTGATTTTAGATGAAGTAGAGCCGGGAAAAAAATATGTTGTTATGAGTCTTATTATCAGCCGAAGAGAAGAATGAGATAGTGGAGATGCTCAAAAGGAATAAAGATGTATTCGCATGGACACGTAAAGACATGAAATGAGTGGATCCAGCCGAGGTAGCTCATTATCTTAATATTAATCCAAAATTCCTGTCAGTCAAGCAAAAATAGAGGCGATTCGTCCCTGAAAGGAATATGATCATAAACGAGGTGGACAAACTTCTAGAAGTATAAGCCATAGAACCTTACTAATACCCTAAATGGGTATCTAATGTGGTTGTGGTGGCAAAAAGAATGGGAAGTGGAGAGTCTGAATCGATTTCACCAACCTTAACAAGGCCTACCCCAATGATAGCTACCATCTGCCAAAGATGGACCAGCTGGTAGACACAATCACGTGGTATGGGAGAATGAGCTTCTTAGATATGTACTCGGGATACAACCAGATCCAAATGAATGAGAAAGATAGGACACACACTGCTTTCATCACCGAAAGAGGGTTGTTATGCTACAAAGTGATTCCATTTGGTTGAAAAATGTAGGAGCTACTTATCAGAGGCTTATCAACAAGATGTTCCAAGGTCTGATCGGGCGAACGATTGAAGCTTATATAGATGATATGGTGATCAAGAACATGGTATCCTCTGGCCACATTCGAGACATGGATGAGTGGTTCGTCATATTCAGGAGGTACAAAATGAAGCTTAACCCCCTGAAATGTGCATTCAGGGTGTCAACAGAGCAGTTCCTAAGACACATTGTAAGTAGGTTAAGGATCGAGCCCAGCCCAACTCAGGTCGGAACCATATCAGAAATTTAGGAGCCACGGATGGTTTGTGAAGTTCAAAGCCTAGCGGGAAAAATAACAGCATTAAGTCGGTTCGTATCCAAAATGTCTGACAAGTGCAAGCCTTTTTTCAACAGCATCAAACAATCAAAGACACTTGTAAGGGGAGAAGACGGAGACAAACCCTAAAAGAGATCATGACATACATGAACAGGGCCTCCATGCTCACAACACTAGAAGATGAGGAAGATATATATCTCTACATGGATTTGTCTGAAATAACAGTAATCGCGGTGTTGGTCAGAGAAGAGAATAAGAGCAACTACCCGTGTATTACACAAGTACGATATTGTCAGACGCAGAGACTCGGTACAACATGATTGAGAAGATGGTACTGGTCTCAGTAATAATAAAGAAAAAGCTACAACACTACTTTGAATCCCACACCATAGTTGTGGTGACCAATTGTCTGTTCACACAAGTGCTGTCGAAGCCAGACCTGTCGAGATGACTCACCAAGTGGGCAAAAGAGTTGGGAATATATGACATCCGCTATGCACCAAAGACATCAAAGTAAGTACAAGCAGTAGCAGACATCCTGGTCGAAATTCAGAGTTTTGAACTAATTAAGAATGACCAATTAACCATGCCCGAGGAAACAGTTCAATGGACCCTGCACACCAACAGAGCTGTAAACAGACAAGGAGCTAGGCTCGAATTTATACTCGAGTCAGACTTAGGGGTACTCATAGAAGAAGCTCTCAAACTCTCAGACACCTCCACCAATAATAAAATAGAGTACGAGGCTCTGATGCATGGGCTAGAATTGGCTGCTATGCTAGGAGTAAGGATATTGAGGGTGAACCTTGACTCTGAATGGCTTTAGGACATCTGGATAGGAGGTTCGAGGCAAAAGACCCCAGAACACGTGAATATGTAAAATAGGTAAGAAGAGCATTGAAGAAATTCATGAAAGTTGAGGTACATGCCATTAGAAGAGAGCTGAATGCCAGAGCTAACGGTCTAGCAAAAAGGCAACAATAGGAGAACATAGAAGGGAAAGCCGAGTATCCATCCCTGAGATCAACAAATTGAGAATATCAAGTCCTGACATAATGAAACCCCTAGCTTTGAGGCCCAGGGACGCTAGACTCCACTTCGGCAAGACCATGCAGAATAAATCCTAAAGAGTCAGAGCCGAAGAATATGCTAATGATCGAAGAAAACTCTAAAAATTGGGTGGACCCAATCATAGACTATTTAGAAAATATGACACAACCCCAGGGCAGAAGCGAAGCCTGGAAGTTCAGACTAAAGGTTGTCAGATATGTAGAAAATGAAAGGAAATTGTTCAGAATATCATTCCATGGGCCACTCTTGCGGTGTGTCAGGGAACAATATTAGGAATATATGTTGTAGCAAGTGCACGTGAGGGCATGCGGTAATCATACAAGCTGTAGAAGCTTAGCACATCAGATCCTTACCACCGGGGACTGGCCATACTTGATGGAGAGTGCAAAAAAATTTGGACGGAGATGCAAGAAGTGTTAGAAGCACGCACCCGCAATACACCAACCTTCTGAAATGCTGAATTCCATAGTCAACCCCTGGCTCTTTGCTCGTTGGGGTTTGGACATCATTGGGAAGCTTCCGATGGCAAAAGAGGGGAATTATTTTGTTTTGGTGGCTACTGATTACTTTACCAATTGGATGGAAGCCGAACCATACACCAAAATCACCCAGAATAATGTGATTGCTTTCACCTGGAAGCATATAATTTGCAGATTTAGCATCCTTATAGCCCTGATAATGGACAATGGCACTCAATTCAACAACCTCAGGGGTCACATAGTTTTGTGAATAGTATGGGATCAGAATCCACTTCTCACCAGTATACTACCCGTAAGCTAATAGAATGGTAGAGGCTATAAAAAAGGGGATTGTTAACAACCTCAAACACAACTTGGATGACAAGAAGTAATTGGTTGGAGGAGTTGCCTAAAGTCTTATAGGCACAAAAAATGACATGAAAAGAGGCAACATGACAAAATGAGACTTTGATGTATGGTAGAAAAACCCATTAGAGCATGAAGTTTCTAGACGTCAGACCTTAAAGAGAGAATGTTTGCTAGGGTCTGACAGGGAAAAAAAAGACTATGATGTATAGTAGAAAACCCTCAGAGCATGACATTTCCAAATGTCAGACCCTCGGAAGGGAATGCATGCCAGAGTTTGACAGGGAAAAGGCGATTTTGATGTATGGTGAAAAAATCCATTGGTGTTTCAATATTTCAAAGCGTCAAACCTTAAAGACAGAATACCTGTGAGGGTCTGACGAGGAGACTCTGATATATGGTAGGAAAACTTATCAGCACGTGAAGTATTTAAACATCAGACCCTAAAGAGGAAACGTCTGTTAGGGTCTGACTTAGAAAAAGAAACCCATGATGCATGGTAGCAAAACCCGTCAGACCCTAGGGGTGAATGCCTATCATGGTATGGTGAAGAGTGCAATAAGACTCTAGGGCGTGATAAACAGGCCCATCAGAGCACATGAGTGTCAGACCTTATGAGGAGGCACCTATCAGGGACTGACAAGAAAAAAAAAGAAAACAATGGCAAAAACGAAATACATCGAAGATCCAAGATTCATTGTCAAATAAATTGCTATATTGCAATAAAGTGTTAAATTAAATCTTTTCTCTGTAAAATACTAATTTGTATAAAAAAAAAGTAAGCACATTAAGGCATTTGCTATAGGAATGAGAGGGAGCCATGTCATCTCCATTTCCAACGAATCTGACATTGTGCGTCCTCATACTCCTCAAAATATACCCCGCTCCACAGCCTCTCCTTGGAGATCCGTTTAGAGATGTTATGCGGCCTCCCTAACCAGAAAGCAGCGGCGGAGAGATGCCTCATCTGACGATTCCAAGGCTCCGCCATATAATCCCAATAGCCCCAGGAGTACCAGCCCTTACGACTTACCCCATGTCCTTGATCAGACTCGGAGTACCAACTCGAATCCCCGGAGCGATACACGACAGGAAGAAGCTCAAAAAGATTTAGAACCTTCTGTACAACATCGGGAGTAAGGATGAGCATCAGTTCCGGTTATACCCGAAATCAGATCCGGATTGATTTCTAGGTTTGGAACCAGAATCAATTCTTTTAGGATCGGTTCCGGTTCAAAAATTGAAGAACCAAATTTAAATGGTCTTGTTCCCGTTCTATAGTGGTCAGAATCAGAACCAGACCATTTAATCAGTTTTCGAAATCGAATGTAGAACTGGTTATGGAATCAAATTAAAATGAATTAATACCCAATTTAATAATCGATTTAATAACCAAATTAAAAACAACGCCATTTTTTTTAACCTCAGTATATAATTCAGCTTCAGTTCATGCTTCAATTTTTCAACCATAACTAGCTTTTTTCCCACTATCTCTCTGCTCGCCGCAACTCTCTCACTCTTCAGTCTCGGTGGCTCTCCCCTCTCTCGTCATATAGTCCCCTCTCTCTCTCTCTCTTATCGCAATGCCTACCGTTCGAAGCATCCTCTGGTATATTTTAACAATTTTAATTTTGAACATAACAGAAGCAGTAATATATTTTGTTCATCATGAAAATCTGTAATTTTATATTATATGGAGTCTTGAATCCCAATTATATAGTTCTATTATATGGAATGTGTATATATTGATTTGGAGATTATTCGCCACATACTACAGAGTCACAAACTTGTTTTTTTCCCCTCGAAATGGTTAAAGTTTTATTCCGATTTAGAGATTAATCATTGTTTTATTGTCATGATATGTGGTAACAATGAACCTAATACTTTTACAACATGGAAATTTGATTAAAAGTATTGTAGGATTATGTTTGCTAGGTGTGGGACACAGAAACTGGGTGACGCATGCTGTCCCGGGCTCGCGGCCCGGTTGGGAGTACGAAGTAGCCCGCGGGGGACTAAACCAGAGAATAATGGAGTCGCCACCCGGTGTGAACCGGGACAAAGATTTAAGGCCGCACTCACCCCTCGCAAGGGAAGACCTCAAACCGTTGGGTTCAGAATGGTCCCTTACTTATGCCACTTGTAATAAAATAATTTGCACAATAATCTAACCAAGCCTAAGCAACGTATTTCCATGGATGATTTACCCCTAATTTCGCATGCATACATCAACAAATTCATCTAAATTTACATGTAACACATATCCGAATTTGCATACAGCCTATTTGCATGTAATCTATTTCTCAATTTGCATACATAAAGATAAATTAACATACGGCAAGCATACAAGTTAATAAACACATTGTACTCATACATGTGGGGAATACAGATGAACGACACATACACAATCTTGCGTAATACAGAAAAGCAATCAGGTTCATCATACGAATGGATAGCTAATAGGGACAATTATGCACGAAATATGATGAAAAGGACTCAGTTTAGTGGGTGCGCGTTCGTGTAGCGTTCGTAAATGCGTTCGAACGGTAAACAAAAATTTCTCATTCGTGTGGCGTTTGAGAACGCGTTTGAACATAACCAGACCTGATGCACGATGAAACTAAGAAAATGCGTGTGCATTTGCGTAGCGTTCGAGAACGCTTTCGAACGGTAAACAGAAGGTTCGCATTCGTGTGGCGTTCGAGAACGCATTCGAACGGAACCAGACCTGATGCATGATGAAACTAAGAAAATGCGTGCACGTTCACGTAGCGTTCGAGAACTCGTTCGAACGGTAAACAGAAGCTTTCGCGTTCGTGTGGCATTCGAGAACGCGTTCGAACGAAACCAGACCTGATGCATGCAACACTTACATAGACAAACAAATCCACAATGTAGGACCTCACGTATCCGATTGAACTCTTCTCGCATCCAATCGAATATACACTATCTGGCGCGGTGAAGCATCGTGGTAAAGGATTTTAACCTCTCAAAATAGAGGACCTTTAATCGCACTTACTAAGCCCATGCGCAAACAACACAATACATACATAAAGAAGTAAAGACAACGATATCGGACTTCGTGTATCCGATTGAACATATCTCACATCCAATCGAATATACATTATCCGGCGCGACAAAGCATCGTGGTAAAGGATTTTAACCTCTCAAAATAGAGGACCTTTAATCGCACTTACTAAGCACATGCGCTTTATCTGATCATAATGCATATAAAAATAAAAGAAACAATATCGGACTTCGTATACCGATTAAACACATCTCACATTCAAACGAATATACGTCGTCCGGCGCGGCGAAGCATCGTGGTAAAGGATTTTAACCTCTCAAAATATAGGACCTTTAATCGCACTTACTAAGCCCATGCACTTTATCACTAATTACATAAACAACTAACGTACATAAAATAAAAGACATGATGTAAAAGGCACGACGAAGTGTTGGCGTAAAGGTAGCCTTTTGGCATTTACTTCCCTCGAATGGAGAACCTTTAGACCAACATACTAAGCCCATGCGCATCTCATCATCAATACAAACAAATGATCATACGAAAATTAAATGGCGAGATGAAAAATACAGAGTATAAACAAGCAAGACAAAACAAAGCGAAAGATGTGCCGTTTGCTCAAGTGGTACGTGGAGTTGTATCCCGAGTACAGATCATACTACCGTCCATTCGGAATCAGCTATGAAATTTATGTCCGGGTTTCCATCCTATATACCACAAGAGGCGACACATTTTTCATTCATTCAAAGGCACAGCATGCATCAACAAACGACTCTCATGCGGAAAAATAAATAAGACAATTAAAAGTGAATACAAAAGGTGCCCTCAGGTATAACCTTTTAGATCCTCTCTCGGAAGTATGATACACGATCGTCGGAAGGATGGATGCTCCGAAACTCCTCCGGTTCACCAGTTCACTGGTTCCCTGGTTCACTGGTTCACTGGTTCCCTTGTTCACTGGTTTTCTCGCTATCTTGAGTCGGCATTTCCTTTTTTTTGCTGCTGTTTTGGGTGTTTTTTTAGAGGTTCGGGGGCTGCTATTTTTCGGTTGTTTAAGGGGTTGTTTTGGGGTGTTTGGGCTGCTGTTTTGGGGGTATGTATTCACGGTTTTACTGCAGTTTTGGAGGGGGGTGTTCTCACGGTTTTACTGCAGTTTTAGGGGTGATTTTCGGTGGTTATGGGGGTTGTTATTTTCGGTTATAGAGAGTGTTTAAGGGCTGTGATTTTTCTTGTGTATGGCGTGAATTAAGAGAGCTCTTTTTGTTTGTTTTTGCTGTGTATGTGTGAGAGTAAGAAAGGTTTTTTTTTTTTTTTTATGAATGAGATAGGGGTCTCAAGGGTTGGAATTGGGTTCTTTTATAGGCAAAGGGCTAGGGTTAAATCTTGTTTGACAAGGAAAGAGATTTGGCATTTAAAGGGGATTTGATTTGGTGTCAAACAAGGAAATCCTAAGATTTGAGGGGGGACAAAATTTGGCTAATTAGGAAGTTAATATATTTAATTTGTGTTGTTTAGGCATAATATTTGTTAAGTTAGGAATAAGATATTTTTGATTTGGAATATAATTGGTTGAATGATTTTAATTAGGCATGATTTTATTTAATGTTTTATTTAATTTGGTATATGATTTAATTAATATTTCATTTAATTTGGTATATGATTTAATTAATATTTTAATGGGCTTTGGTGGGCTAATTGGGCTTGGGTGTGAGGCTAGCAGCAAAGCCAGAAATACCGACACCGTTCGAACGCCTATTCGAACGCTACATGAACACCCGCAATCTGCCTGATGTTCGAACGAAGTAACGAACGCAACACGATCGAAAACAGTGAACTTGTGAAATGAATTTTGATGACATGTCTATTCTAAATTTCCCCTTCCGACGTCCGTTTCCCGTGACTTCCGTGACTTAAAAGGTTGTGCCTCCAAATGAGACTCATCATAGGGACTTATATGCAAAAATGCAGTGCCTACAGTCGCCCCCACTTTGATGGGACTTTTGTAATGTGTAACAATGACAATCCTATCAAAGTTATGCAATGCATTTTCACTTATCTGGTTCGCTAGTTGCCACCTGACTTGCATGCTGTCTCGAACTGAGTAGATGCCGCAGTGGACCTCGATCCTAGGACGCATCCCAATAGCTGCAACCTACAACGGGGGCCTCGACCCTGGGACGCATCCCGAAACTGATGATGCAGTGGACCTCGATCCTTGGATGCATCCCAATAGCTGCAACCGACAACAGGGGCCTCGACCCTGGGACGCATCCCAATACCGCTGATAAAATGTGGGCCTCGACCCTGGACGCATCCCGAAACTAATAATACAGTGGACCTCGATCCTGGGACGCATCCCAATAGCTGCAACCGACAACGGGGGCCTCGACCCTGGGACGCATCCCAATACCGCTGACAAAAGGTGGGCCTCGACCCTGGGACGCATCCCGAAACTGATGATGCAATGGACCTCGATCCTGGGACGCATCCCAATAGCTGCAACTGGTATATGTGTTGACGTGGGCCTCAACCCCGGAACGCATCCCCAAGACTGCTGCTAGTATTGATGTGGGCCTCGGCCATTGGGATGCATCCCAAAAATACTGCTGGTATGTTGATGCTTCTAATCGGATTGTCTTCGCCGCCTTCTCTTTTCTTCTTCAAAACCTTCGAATACAAAACAAACACAAAATGAATTCCAAAACGTGTTACGTGTATGCATGCATGCATGAGTTTTCTTATCCCGTCGGGTTAGGCCTTCTGCCAAGCTTTCTTTTTCTCAGGTAAAATACTGCTTCAATCTGTCCACGTTGATCGGCTCAGTGAACTCGTTACCTTCCAAGTCTGACAGTTTCACTGCCCCATTTCCCATCACTTTCTGCACTATGTAAGGTCCTTCCCAGTTAGGTCTGAACTTTCCTCTCGGATCTGTCGTCGACGGCCTCGACTGCTTAAGTACCAAATCACCCTTTCTGATCTTGGTGGGATGTACTTTCTTGTTGAATGCTCGGGCTAGTCTCTTCTGATACAACTGCATGTGATACAAAGCCTTCGTTCTCTTCTCATCCAGCAGTGCTAACTGATCAAACCTCTGTGCGGCCCATTCTTATTCCGGTAACTCTGCCTCTGCTAATACCCTCATAGACTGTATTTCCACTTCCACTGGCAATACTGCTTCCATTCCGTAGACTAGAGAGAAATGTGTGGCTCATGTTGCTGTTCTCACTGATGTTCTGTACCCCCACAAAGCATATGGTAGTTTGTCGGCCCAATCTCTGTAGTTTTCTGTCATCTTGGCTAAAATCGCCTTTATAGTCTTGTTGGCTGCCTCAACTGCCCCATTTGCCTGCGGCCTATACGGTGATGACTTGTGATGGCCTATCCCATATTTCTGTAGCATTGCCTTTGTTTCTCCTTAAAACTGAACTTCGTTGTCCGTCACTACATGGTGCAGCATACCGTACCGACAAATGAGATTCCGAGCTATGAACTTTGCCATCTGCTTTGCTGTAACATTGCAGAATGATTCGGCTTCCACCCATTTCGAGAAGTGGTCTACTGCCACTACTATAAAGCGATGCCCATTCGATGCATTCGGTCGAATCTCTCCAATCATATCAATTCCCCATGCTGAGAAAGGCCACGGCTCTAACAACCCATGCAACTCTGTGTGCGACAAATGATTCAAATTGCCGTGTGCCTGACAATTATGACAATGCTTTACCATCTTCGCACAGTCTGTCTCCATGGTTGACCAGTAAAAACCTTGTCTCACTATCTTGCTGGACAGATTTAACCACAAACCCCGGCGTGTACTTCTTCCATTACCTGCTGAGCCACTTCTTTTCTCACACATTTCAACTGAATACCGTTTGCTTGCCTCTTGTACAGTTCCCCTTTCAAAATCACATACTGGGAAGCTAACCTCTTAATGGTTATTCTGTCTTTTCTGCCTGCTCCATCTGGGAGTTCCCCACGTTCCAGATACCTCTGAATGACATAATACCAAGGCTTACCGTCATCGACCTCTATTTCCAGAATTCTCTCTATCTCATAAACAGGTTTTCTTGCTGTCGTTAGTATCAACGATCTCATCACTAACTTTTCTGGATTTTCCCAAGTCGCTGCAAGTATAGCTAATGCATCTGCCATCTGATTCTCTTCTCTCGGCAAGTGCTGAAACTTACAATCGGGGATAACCTGTGCCAACTTTCTGAGGTGAAAAAAGTAAGGTTTCAACCGTTCTTCTTTCAATTCCCATTCTCCTCGCATCTGCTGGACTACCAACATAGAATCTCCGTAGACTTCCACACTCTCAGCCTTCAAGGCTATCAATGCAGTCAAACCAAAACACATGCTTCATACTCGGCCATGTTGTTTGTTACTCTGAATGTCAACCTTTGGCCAAAGGCAAGGTTTCTCCTTCAGGGGGCACTATCACAATCCCAATTCCGGCTCCCTTGCAATTCACTGCTCCATCAAAGTACATTTTCCATCTCTGAACTGTTATTGCTTGGATCTCTTCATCTGGAAATTCAAACTTATACTGATCCCCTTCAACATGTTACAATGCCAGAAACTCTGCTACTGCTCGCCCTTTGACTACTTTGGTGGTGAGATACTCAATGTCAAACTCTGTCAGCAATACTAACCATCTGCCCAATTTCCCCACTAGCGAAGGCACTGAATGCAGATATTTCAGAGGATTCTCCTTTGCCACTACCTGGATCTTGTAAGACTGAAAATAATGCCGCAGTTTTCTGGAAGCCCATACCACTGCTAGACAGATATTTTCTACTTCTTGATAACGAGCCTCATACGGGAGCATCTTCTTACTCAGATAGTAAACTGCATGCTCTACCCCTGTCTCATCTGCCTGTACCATCATTGCCCCCAGTGCTTCAGATTCTATGGCCAAATACAATATCAAAGGTCTGCCCAATCTCAGAGGTTTCAACACAAGAGGCTTTACCAAGTACTATCTGATCTTGTCGAAGGCTGTTTGACACTGCCCATTCCACTTTACCGGCTGATCTTTTCTCAACAGTTTGAAGATAGGCTCACACACTGACGTCAACTTGGCGATGAACCGACTGATATACTGAATCTTCCCCATGAATGCTCTGACTTCTTTCTCAGTCTTCGGTGCTGGCATTTCTGTGATTGCTTTGATCTTTTCAGAGTCTACCTCAATTCCTCCCATTCCCACTGTATACCATAGCAGTTTTCCTGATGTTACCCCAAACACACATTTCTTGGGGTTCAGCCGTAGGTTGTACTTGTCCACTCTCTGAAGGAACCTCTCCAGTGCTTCTATATGCCCAATTCTTGTCTCTGATTTTACCATCATGTCATTCACATACACTTCAATCTCTTTGTGCATCAAGTCATGAAATAAGGTAGTGGCCATCCGTTGATACGTAGCTCCAGCATTCTTGAGCCCAAACGACATTACCCTGTAACAATAAGTACCCCACTCGGTAACAAAGGCAGCCTTGTGATTATCTTTCTCAGCCACTTCTCTACCCTCTGATAACACTCATTTACCCTTATCAGTCATATCATTGTAGAAACGCCCGCTGCGTGTCATACCTCTCACTTCTTCTTCATCACTACTAGAGAAGTCTGCCCAGAACTCTTCCCATGTTCGGTTTCATCTTCGCTGTTACTATCCCAAATCCCAAGGCAAACGGCTTGGAGGTCAAAGGATTTGAGGACAAGGTTCTCGGGTAGGCCATAGTTTATAATATTGGTTGGTGGCGGGACAAAGTGGTAATTTGGTAAAGGGTTCTGGTGTGTGTTGGGGTGTTTTGTTTCAGGGTCGGGTATCTTTTTTGAGTCTATAAGGTCCTAGATTTCATGGCAGAGTCGGGCATAGTTGTCGGTATCATGGCCTTTCTGTTGGTGGAATTGGCAATATTGGTTTAGGTTGAGATGTGGTGGTGGAGGGTTTGAGAGTGGTTTGGTTTCTAAGGGTTTCAGAAGTCCTTGTCTCTTCAATTTCTCCAATACCTTGGACAAGGGTCTACCCAAGTTGGAGAATCTCCGGTTTCGGATAGCAGCAATCTCAGCAGAAACAGGCTTTGTTCCCGATGTCCCCCCAATGGGCCTCTTGTTCAGACCATAGAATTGTCTATTCTCGGCCTCTTCTTCTTCAATATCCATGACAGTTTCCCTCAACTGTCGAAAATCAGTAATCATGGAGGTCATCCTCCTTAGCTTCCCATAGATGGAGGGCTTGGTGCCCTTGATAATCATTTTTATCTGGTCCTTCTCTGAGGGCCTGGTCTGCATATTTAAGAGCTGGCTTCTCCAGCGGTCCACATACTTCTTGAAACTCTCTTCCGGTTTCTACCTGATGTTATCCAAATCTCGGAGTGACAGATCTATCTCCAAGTCCGTGACATACTGTTTCAGGAATGCATCAGCCAATTCCCTCCAATCTTCCCTTACTTTCTTCTCAAGGCTGTGATACCATACCACCGGTGCCCCCTCAAGTGACATTCCAAACATCTTCTGTACCTAACGCTTTGTCAAACCCACGGAACTCATAACTGATACATACTGACGGAGATGAACCATTGGATCCCCATTCCCATTGAACTTAGCCATATCCGACATCTTGAACTGAGCAGTAAACTTTTCTTCGAAGGTCATTGCCTCATAATCTAACAACTCTTCATGCTTACCCTTCATTTTGCGGGTAACTGTTTCAACCTGATCCCGAAGCTTCTGAAATTCTGCCTGAGACCCCATCACTTTGCCTGTTGCATACTCTGCCATGTCATAATCAAAAGTGGGGATATCATCCCCCAACCCATTCGGAGGCTCCTCGCGCCTCACATTCTCAGAACCCCTCCAGCACGGGGTATAGCCATACAAGCCATAGCAGTAGTCAATGCTTGCAATGTTCAGTAATTTTGGCGAGACCGTTTTCCAACTGATCTATCCTGGATACCTCGCTATCGGATGTACTCATATCTTTTACCAGTATTTTAGTGAGTCTTCCCTCTTTCCTTACCCAACAGAAATCTATGATGTCTCTTTTATAGACATAGAGGGTGTTAACAGGACATATGTATGCATGAGATGAATGAGATGCATGTGATACAAGGAATATATCATTTCATTAAGATTTTCACACAAATCGGCCCATCATCATTATAGAAGCTTTTGGGCTAACTGTCATAGGAGTGAACTCGCCCCAGTTTAAATGGCCCAACAAGTTCACATCTCATGGCAAGAAGTCCAACCGTATCCAAATGATAATGTTCCTAAACACAAACATATAATGGCCCATTGGCATTTTGGAAGCTTTTGGCCCGATCATCATAAGATACGTTCTTGTCCCAGTCTAAATGGCCCAACAAGCCCATATCCCATGATAAAAGGTCCGAATGGATCCAAATGACAATGTTCCCAAACACAAGCATACAAAAATAACTTCTACAGAGTGGCCCATCAACATTTCAGAAGCTTTTGTCCCAATCATCATAGGATACGAACTCGTCCCAGTTTAAATGGCCCAACAAGTTCGCATTTTGGACAAGAAATCCAACCACATCCAAATTAGGATGGTCCACAAGCACAAGGAAATAGTTGCTATAGGCCATATGACCCCGGTCTACTTGTGGGTTTGCGGGAGTGTAGACAAAGACTCTCGCTGGCGAAGGATTGCCCACAACTAGGTCTCCCTACTCAAGGGTTCGGGTGACCAAGTGAGCACATCTTTTTTATACCTTACAGTACGTGCCAACGAGTTATGGTGTGTGACTGACTGTCAAATGGATTTCCCATTGTAGATTCCCCAGAGGGAGGGTGGAGCGAGGCTCTCTTAAGTACCCTAGCCTCTTAGGCTCTTATCGCTTGGTGACAGGAATAAACAACGAGTCTTCCAAATTAGTCCATCACAATAGGACACAAGTAAGTGATTGTCTAGGTGCCTTCACAGCGTTTCCTTATAGAAAGGTAGTGAATGAAGGAAGACACCAAACCATTAACTAGCCTTAAAAGTGCCTTTGATTAAACCCTTTTTAACCAACAGTAAACACAGTTAATTAAAGCACAAATCATAATATTACAAGATATTATTTCGGGGCAGATTCTTTATCCCCAGTGGAGTCGCCAAACTGTGGGACACAGAAACTGGGCGACGCATGCTATCCCAGGCTCGCGGCCCGATTGGGAGTACGGAGTAGCCCACGGGGGATTAAACCGGAGAATAATGGAGTCGCCACCCGGTGTGAACCGGGACAAAGATTTAAGGCCGCACTCACCCCTCGCAAGGGAAGACCTCAAACCGTTGGGTTCAGAATGGTCCCTTACTTATGCCACTTGTAATAAAATGATTTGCGCAATAATCTAACCAAGCCTAAGCAACGTATTTCCAAGGATGATTTACCCCTAAGTTCGCATGCATACATCAACAAATTCATCTAAATTTACATGTAACACATATCCGAATTTGCATACAGCCTATTTGCATGTAATCTATGTCTCAATTTGCATACATAAAGATAAATTAACATACGGCAAACATACAAGTTAATAAACACATTGTACTCATACATGTGGGGAATACAGATGAACGACACATACACAATCTTGCGTAATACAGAAAAGCAATCAGGTTCATCATACGAAGGGATAGCTACTAGGGATAATTATGCACGAAATCTGATAAAAAGGACTCAGTTCAGTGGGTGCGTGTTCGTGTAGCGTTCGTAAACGCGTTCGAACGGTAAATAGAAGGTTCTCGTTTGCATGGCGTTTGAGAACGCGTTCGAACGGAACCATACCTGATTCATGATGAAACTAAGAAAATGAGTGCGCGTTCGCATAATGTTCGAGAACGCGTTCGAACGGTAAACAGAAGGTTCGCGTTCGTGTGGTGTTCAAGAACGTGTTCGAACAGAACCAGACCTGATGCATGATGAAACTAAGAAAATGCGTGCACGTTCATGTAGCATTCGAGAACGCGTTCGAACGGTAAACAAAAGGTTCGCGTTCGTGTGGCATTCGAGAACGCGTTCGAACGGAACCAGACCTGATACATGCAACACTTACATAGATAAACAAATCCACAATGTAGGACCTCACGTATCCGATAGAACTCATCTCGCATCCAATCGAATATACACTATCCGGCGCGGCGAAGCATCGTGGTAAAGGATTTTAACCTCTCAAAATAGAGGACCTTTAATCGCACTTACTAAGCCAATACGCAAACAACACAATACATACATAAAGAAGTAAAGACAACGATATCGGACTTCATGTATCCGATTGAACATATCTCACATCCAATCGAATATACATTATCTGGCGCGGCAAAGCATCGTGGTAAAGGATTTTAACCTCTCAAAATAGAGGACCTTTAATCGCACTTACTAAGCCCATGCGCTTTATCTCATCATAATGCATATAAAAATAAAAGAAACAATATCGGACTTCGTATACCCGATTGAACACATCTCACATTCAAACGAATATACGTTGTCCGGCGCGGTGAAGCATCGTGGTAAAGGATTTTAACCTCTCAAAATAGAGGACCTTTAATCGCACTTACTAAGCCCATGCACTTTATCACTAATTACATAAACAACTAAAGTACATAAAATAAAAGACATGATGTAAAAGGCGCGGTGAAGTGTTGGCGTAAAGGTAGCCTTTTGGCATTTACTTCCCTCGAATGTAGAACCTTTAGACCAACATACTAAGCCCATGTGCATCTCATCATCAATACAAACAAATGATCATACGGAAATTAAATGGCGAGATGAAAAATGCAGATTATAAACAAGTAAGACAAAACAAAGCGAAAGATGTGCCGTTTGCTCAAGTGGTACGTGGAGTTGTATCCCGAGTACAGATCATACTACCGTCCATTCGGAATCGGCTATGAAACTTATGTCCGGGTTTCCATCCTATATACCACAAGAGGTGACACATTTTTCATTCATTCACAAAGGCCACAGCATGCATCAACAAACGACTCTCATGCGGAAAAATAAATAAGACAATTAAAAGTGAATACAAAAGGTGCCCTCAGGTATAACCTTTTAGATCGTCTCTCGGAAGTATGTTACACGGTCGTCAGAAGGATGGATACTCCGCAACTCCTCCGGTTCACCGGTTTCCTGGTTCACTGGTTGTCTCGCTATCTTGAGTCGGAGTTTCCTCTTTTTTGCTGCTGTTTTGGGTGTTTTTTTTGGAGGTTCGGGGGCTGCTGTTTTTCGGTTGTTTAAGGGGTTTTTTTGGGGTGTTTGGGCTGCTGTTTTGGGGGACTGTATTCATGGTTTTACTGCAGTTTTGGAGGGGGGTGTTCTCACGGTTTTACTGCAGTTTTATGGGTGATTTTTGGTGGTTATGGGGGTTGCTGTTTTCGGTTATGGAGAGTGTTTAAGGGCTGTGATTTTTCTTGTGTATGGCGTGAATTGAGAGAGCTTTTTTTTTTTGCTGTGTATGTGTGAGAGTAAGATATGTTTTTTTTTTGTATGAATGAGCTAGGGGTCTCAAGGGTTGGAATTGGGTTCTTTTTATAGGCAAAGAGCTAGGGTTAAATCTTGTTTGACAAGGAAAGAGATTTGGCATTTAAAGGGGATTTGATTTGGTGTCAAACAAGGAAATCCTAAGATTTGAGGGGGGACAAAATTTGGCTAATTAGGAAGTTAATATATTTAATTTGTGTTGTTTAGGCATAATATTTGTTAAGTTAGGAATAAGATATTTTTGATTGGGATATAATTGGTTGATTGATTTTAATTAGGCATGATTTTATTTAATGTTTTATTTAATGGTATATGATTTAATTAATATTTCATTTAATTGGTATATGATTTAATTAATATTTTAATAGGCTTTGGTGGGCTAATTGGGCTTGGGTGTGAGGCTAGCAGCAAAACCAGAAATACCGACACCGTTCGAACGACTCTTCGAACGCTACACGAACGCCCGCAATCTGCCTGACATTCGAACGAAGTAACGAACGCAGCACGAACGAAAACAATGAACTTGTGAAATGAATTTTGATGACATGTCTATTCTGAATTTCCCCTTCCGACGTCTATTTCCCGTGACTTCCGTGAATTTTGCAATGTTTATTTGATAAATAAAGGTGGTAACAGAAGTTATGAAACAAGTTTTTTTTCTCAAACTTGAAGCATTATGGAAGAGCGTGGTTGTGTTGGTGGTAATGGTGATGACATATATATTCTAGATGAATTGATGAGGTTTATAATAGATGAACAAGATGTGTAGCCTAAATCAGAGTTTGAAAAGTACTTTGAAGAAGCTTGTGAAGATGGTGGGAAAGATCTTGATATCTTAGGTTGGTGGAAGAGTAATATATTCAAGTACAAGATTCTTTCTCAAATTGTAAGAGATGTGTTGGCGATTTCTGTATCCACTATGGCTTCAGAGTCGACTTTCAGTATATCCGGTCGTGTTCTTGATTCATTTCGAATTTGTTTAACTCCAAAAGTTGTTCAATCATTGTTATGTACTCATGATTGGTTAAAGACTGCGCTAACACCAATAAATATTGAGTAATTAATGGAAGATGCAGAAAAATATGATGCAAGTAAGGGGAAATGTCAAATTATGTAATTTTAATTTTATTCATGCACTAACTATCTAGTATTTTATATTTGTAACATAAGTGAGTGGGCTGACGATTATAGATGATAATGATATTGCTGATAGTGATACCAATGCTGATATAGATGATGAAATTTGATAAGTGAGTCATTTATTTAGTGTTGTAGTTTCTATATCTGTTTGGGTTGTTGTCTGCTACTGTAATGTTACTGTGTGGATTTGATATTTGTTGTTTTACTGCTGTAATATAGATTATATTTTCTAATGTAATGGTGTCTGTTGTTGTTTCTATTGTTTGTCAAAATGTGTTGTTGTCTGTTGTTATTTCTGTTACTACTATTTACTGTTGCTGCCTGTTACTGTTGGTGCTGCATGTTTGAATGTGTTGTTGTTGCTTGCTGCTTGCTGTTGCTGCCTGTTACTGTTGTTGCTGCCTGCTGGAATGTGTTGTTGTTGCTGCCTGCTGGAATGTGTTGCTACTTCTGTTGTTGTTTGCTGTTGTTACCTGCTGGAGTGTGCTAATGTTGTATGCTTATTGCTGCTGAAAATGAAATGTGTTGTGTAACCTACAAGAATATTATGTATCAAGTCAAAAATATTATGTAATATGTAGTTTTATTTCTTATTATATTTTTGTATGGACAGTTGCCAAGAATATTATGTAATATTCAAGTGTGACCAAAAATTACATTTTCAAAGTTTGACAATAATAAATCAATAGGGTATATCAGAATCGGATGGGAACCAAACCGAAATCGATTAATATTAGGTAGATTCTGATTCAACTCAGTTATGAACTGATTTTTTTCGGGTAGGTTTCAGTTCAACGCAGAACCGAAATCGATTTTGCTCACCCCTAACTCGGAGAGAGGAACTTCTGGAACCCTACATAGCAACTTGGACGAAATGGAGTAGCCACAACAGACTTAGGAGGGTAGAACCTTGTGTGCCAATAAATGCCAACATCTACAGTTGACTTTGGAATGAAAAGGACGAGGTCTCTCCTGTATTTGTTCCCCCAGCGTCGACTAATGCCTTCAATATGAGGGTTTTCCAACCCATCGATCTCATGGGGCTGACGACCCATGCCAGCCATATACTCTAACACTCTACTACTGAGGATGAATTTTTGCTTGTCAGGATCCTGATCCTTTAACCGAATGTGCTCATGATAGCTCACTAGAGTGTGTGCCAACTCCCTCAGAGGTTTGATGCCAAGACCCGATTTCTTATTCACAGATAATGAAAAAAATAGAAGGACTTGAAAATGAAATACTTATTTTATTCATACAAAAAATACACATTCCACTCAAAAATAGGCCCAAATGCCATATACATCTATAACATTATTCTATAAGATCTTAGGCTGGAGTAGAACCTGCCAAAGGAGTAGCCGCGCCCTCTGAAGAAGGTATATCACCTGGAAAATGGCTTAAGAATACTCCACAACAGGAGGTGGTAGGTCTACGGCAAGAGCTGGAAGGCCCGGAAGAGTAGGAAGAGCCAGGAACATCAAATGAGCTAAATGGACCTCCTAAGCAGCCAGAGAATGAACACATTGAGGGGAAGCAACCCCAAATAGACCAGATAGAGATTCAACCTGAAGATGTGGGGCAACACCTGAAGACTCCGCAACCTTTGTAATGTCATAGAAACCCAAACTTTCCTTGGCGTTATCTCCCAAATCATCCAAAAAGCTGATTCTAAGGCCCTGACTTTGGATATGATGGTCTGGATCGTAGTTCTGGTGCACGACACCCACGACTGCGTCACACTCATCAGGACCTCCCTGGTAAGACCTGTCAGTAGAATCCTTGACATGGTCTTACCAACCCAGACGATAACACTTAGCACTATTCACTTGGCTGATGACATTGTACCGAGCATGAGATTGGGAAAGAAGAAGCTCAAGCTTGTCCTGACGATGATCATCAGCACTTTGCAACAGCTTATTTAGCTTAAAGACTTCCACACTTAAATAGAGTGCCTACGGAGGAACTCATCCTGCTGCCTCTAAGCACACATATTTTATTTTCTCGTGGTACCCATTCGAGTACCCTCGAAAAATTGATTTTTTCACCAAAAAAAATGACACCTCCAGATCCTGCAAGAAAACAACTCATGAGAAATAGAAAATGGCTGGAAAAAGAGTAAAGTCAGAAATTCCAAAAGAGAGAGCCTTACCTAGTGAACCTCGGAGACTTCAGCACGAAGCCCCTCATTTTCATGGGCAGCGAGTCCAGATTGCATGAAGGTCCTAATTTTTAATCTCCCACTGAGCAAACCTCTCCTCGAGCTTCGACTGACCAGCTGCCAGAGCAGAAACATTTTTTTTTGCGAGTCTCGGCCTTAGCCAGATCATTCTGAAGCCTTAGTCAGATCATTTTGAGCCTCATAAAGGCGAGTCTCTGACTTCCTAAGAAACTAGACTGCGTAATTGACACTCACCCTACTGAATTAAAGGATCACTAGGATCTTAGACCAAATATAGTAGACTCTGATGTGTCGATGGAGAGGCAATGAGAGAGCGTATGGAACCCAGCAGATTCTGGAAATCCCCAGCATTAAAGGTAGAAACGCTCATAGGTGACGGCTCAGAGAGTTGTTATGCAAGGCTTGTAGAAGGCTTTGAAGGAGGTTGTATTGAAGACAGTGTAGAAGGGGCCAACAGAGTTCCATAAGCATAAACAGGCGACTCGGAAACCAAAATAAGGGACCTTCAGGTAGAGAAAAGAGGCAGAGATGCAGACAGAACTGTGGCTGGGCCAATATGAACAGTAGGCGCAACAGACATTGACCCAGAAGCTGTAGCTTCAGAGCTTGACCCTATCTCAACCTCTAAAGGGCGTGCCAGCTCACTCCCAATCTTCTATTTCATGCAGTGATGCTGGAGCTGACTCTCTTATTTCTCTTATGGAGTTGGGGATTTGGGGAGAATAGAAGTAGGAATCCCAACCGAAGAACATGAGATGAGAAGATCCTTCCTCTTGGATATGGTTATGCCTGAGGGTGACATAGCACTAAAAGAAAGTCTTATTGTTGCAGAAGAAGAACTAAAAGGCTTTTGTGATGCAGCATGGGCAGTATGAGGGGACTGTTATGGAGTTTAGGTATAGCAACATCATACTTTATCTTTGAAATTAAGACGAGATCATTAGGGGTACCCTCCGAGGTAGCATCTAACATTTCAAAGCCCATGTTTTCAGGCTTGTAAGACAACTTCAGGCTGGCCTTTTTCATATATGGGTTTCTGCTCCATTCATCACATTTCTTCATCCCTTGTTATTTTTTCAAGTTCGCTTAGTCATGATCGTCAGAGGGAATGATTTCAGAAGCATCACTAGACTCAGAGGCAGAGAGGTTCAAACCCCTGATAAACACCTTTTGCCCATAAATCTCTTATTAAAATGAGCCTTATTATGGGCGAACCACCCCTGATCCTTCTCTTGAAATATAGATGATCGGTCACCAGTACTTAAAGGGGAGAAGTAAGGGACACAACGCATCGGGGCGCCTTGTTAACCACCATGTTGATATGAAACGACTCATTCCCCCACAGGCCACAAACCGATAAATGAATTTTACACTCTCTGGACAGTTCAGGGTAATGAGGAATGTATACACAAGCATAAGCTGGAAAGATAAAAGAAGAAAAATATATCAGACCCTACAATCTGTTAGAAAAGGCATGAACTTCATACTCAGAAATAAGAACTGACAAAATACCTTGGTTCATTGACAGTCGTAGAGGAAAGATGATACGATGGACAATGCTGGTCTGCCAGTTGCTGGCACCATTAGTAGACCATTAGAAGACCAGTCATTGTCCGAGGTAGGTGACCCCGTCAACATAATTATTGACTTTCGGGGTGTAAATATATACATGTCCAGGCCGTCGGCGGACTCAACCTTAGACAGGGAGAAAATATAGAAGAAGTCACAAATTGTGAAGTGTGAATCGTTGACAATAGAAAAGATAATGAAACCCACAACGCACCAAAGGCCGTTAGGGGTTAGCTACATCAGGTGCAAGTTGCAGAGCACACATATGTAGTAGAGTAGGGGTGAATGGGGAACCGACGAATCTGAAAATGGTACTCCCCTAGAATGACACCACCGCGAGGGACAACAGCGGGGTTAGTTTCCTATAGGGATACGCTCTCAGGGAGGGGCTGTAGGTAGAAATCCCGAGGAACATCAGTGTCCTCCCTCAGGCGCTAAATCTTGTCATCAGAAGATGATGAAGAGGCCATGGTAGCAGAAGAGTTGTGAGCTTGGATTTGGAAGAGATAGTGCTAGATGGAAATGGTTTTGCAAGAGAAGGGAGAGGAAGGATTTTAAATTTGAAACTTCGAACTGATGGAGTTGACAAAGGCAATCAAATCGATATTTATAGGACGTGATGGTCAGGCTCCCAATGAAATAAAATGTTGAGGCGGATATCCCCCCTAGGGTTAGATCGGTATCTCGGGTAGCAGAGTGGGTCTAACCTGTGGATATCTAACATGGGTGTATTTTTAAAATATTTTAATGAAGTATCATATTCCATTACAAGTGTATAGGGAAAAACGGGGTTCGAAAAAACCAAATCGAGATAAAAACCATAGATGGGGCGCGACCGCCCGAGCTGCAACGCAGCACATCATACTGTACTGAAGCAGCTACTGTTTTCAATTTTGTTTTTTTAATTTCTAAAACCTTAAACATAAATTAAAATCACTCAAAATAATTTTAATTTCAAAACCAACAACAACATATGTTATACAACAAACACACACATACACACACACACCACACACACACACACACACACACACACCACACACACACATATATATATATATATATATATCTATATTCTAAATATATATATGCATTACTTTAAATCAAAATACAAACCAAAATAGACTCTCACAATGAAATAACTCATGAACAATTCTAGGTCACCCAAAGGTGGTCAAGGGATTCTAGAATGGTAGCCTTAGGCCTTAGCTCCAAGCTATTATCTAGATTTCCAAACTCTAATTTTATGTCTATGTCTAACATAAATATTTTGACTCAATTATAACTGTATTGTATTTATATTTCCAAAGCATCCTAACACAATTAATTAGCCTAATTCCAACATCAAGCTATGTTATTATGTATCTAATAAATAATTCATCACTATATGTTTCACTAATGGAAAACATAGCTTTTGTAGAAGATCAAACTTACCTAGCAAAGTTGATTCAAAGATCCAATCTAATTCTCCTTTGTTGAAATATTATGGAGAAAATCCAAAGTTAGCAAGCTTGACTCCAAGATCCAATCTTGATTCCAATGGTAGCAAGTTTCGCTTCAAGATCCAATCTTGATTTCTCTTAGTTGAAATTTCGTAGAGACATTCCAAAACCTCTCTAAACACTTTTTTAACTTAGGCTAATTTCTATAATTCTTTCTTGTATTTAGCTTTCTCAAGATTGATTAAAACATTTGCTTAAGCTTGCTAATTATACCAAAACTTATGCAATTTTAAATCAATAAAAGTCTTAATCAAATTTTAGGTATGCTTAATTAATTTCATTCAAATAAGCATAATTAGGTGTGAATAATCCCATTGTCTACCACTTTAATTTAATCCAATTAAATCAAGACAAAATTTATTTAATGGATTAGTTCAATGTCTACCACTTTGATTTAATCCAATTAAATCAAGCCAAATACTACTATTATTACATATTTATAATTACCAAAATATTCTCAAATGGTAGAGATATTTATGAATTTACAACTAAGGCCATGTGTAATTTTTGATTAATCCAATTAGGTCAAAGTAAATAATCAATGTTATCCAATAACACTTGATAATCTTAGTTGATAATTATAATATCGAATATTATTTATTATCAATAATTATCGGCTACCCAAGTGCTCAACGAGTACACTTCATATTGTGAGACTCTTTAAGTCCAAACACGTTCGTCATATAAGCCTAGCAATACACGCGAAGAACACGAATGACCTTTCTGAACTATACAAGTCGAGGTCATCACACATGTTTAACAATCTCTCCATCGTAGGCTATCCGAGTGGTGCTTAGGAAACACAGAATACACTGTCAAGTTTCCAAGGCGCACATCTCATGTCGACATGTCCACGATTTTTACAACTAATCAGAAACCATTTCTGATAAATGCGATACACCTTAATGTTATCTCATAACACTTAATTATTTTATTTGATAATTATAATATCCAATTAACCCAAGTGTTTAACGAGTACACTTCATATTGTGGGATTCTCTAAGTTCAGACACATTCGTCATATAAGCCTAACATATATATACGCAATTCGGCCACCTCCAAATTTGCAAATTACATGAACGAGCTTTCTGAACTATACAAGTCGAGGTCATCACATATGTTTAACAATCCCTCTGTCATAGGCTATTCGAGTTGTGCTTAGGAAACATAAATTACATTGTCAAGTTTCTAAGGAGCACATCTAAATTATCGACATTTCCATGATTCTTTACAACTAATTAGAAAACCATTTCTTATATATGTGTTGTGATATTTTATATCGTACCGCAAGTGTACGGTGTCACATTTTAGTATAAATATGAGTTAAGAGTGTCGAACCCACATAGATTGCGTTAACTCGCACTAAGTACTACAATTGATAATCCTAACTTTATTTAGAAAATAAATAATAAAGATTTTAATAAATAAATATAAAAATAATTATATAGGAGAGACTAATACGATAGAGATTCTGGATCCTGATTTCACATAGCTATCACCTATGTATTTGTCATGCCAATTAATGCTTGTTCAATTATATTATTTATAAGTCAAGATTCCGAAAATATTCACTCCCTCTCTCGAGTATCAATGAAAATATCATCAACTACAGACTTCGATATCTCTATAAAAATCTAGTAGTTAACAACTCATTACGCTTCGTGATTCTATGTTAAAGACTTCAAAGAAACTTATATATTCTCTCGAACTCTATAAAATTCCTAGGTTATATTCTCTAGATCTATTCAAAATCCCCTCTCTCGAGTGATAGATTCTAAACATTCATCATCTTAATTTTGGCCAGTAACCAAGAAGCATTAAACTCAAAAGAATATAAATAAACTTAATACAACTTCATAGCAAAATTGACAATCAATATAAAGGTTCAAGCATCAGTTACATTATTCTCCAGAATTAAGGTGTTTAGTTCATGACAATAGATAAAAACAATGAAAACAAAGTCATGAATCTAATGGAAATCATTAAAGTTCTAAGAAAGAAACAAGAAGATAAAACCCGAATTGAATCTCTTCCTCTTCGGACGTCACCGCATTTGTCTCATTTTGTCGCTCTTCAATCTCACTCCTTGGATCTCTATAAAATATATATTTTGGTGTTTTATGTTGTGTATTATCCTCCTCCCTTGAGTTTGGATGAACTAATCTATTTATAATAGAGCCTTGGAGTCATTAAACATCTAAAAAACCCTAAAATCCTGTTTTTGGTGCGCGCGGGCCGCTGCGGCGCTTGCAGATTGGCGCCACGGTGCCAAAGCCCCTGGATTTTAAATGGAACGCATAGATCTATTTGAGTAGATGCAAATTGATATATTATGGGTCTCATAAGTCTTTCTAAATAAAAAGTTATAGTCTTTTAAAATTCAGTGTGCAACTGATGCTGGTTTTGCCTGTTCTTGAGTCCGATGCTTCCAATAGGTCCCGAAACACGCGTATTTGCTCCATTCTTCATGTTCTAATGCTTCCTACAAATAGGATATAAAATGAACTATAAATGACATTAAATGACTCGATTCATAATAAAATAATAGGCTAAGGATGTCGGAATAAGCGGGTATAAACCGCACTTATCAAACACCCCCAAACTTAATATTTTGCTAGTCCCGAGCAAAAGACAAAATAAAAAACTAAATACAAATAAACAAATAAAAATAACTAAATTAACTAAGTCACTTTCGTAGGGATCACGATTACATTTAGCGTATGCAACAAGCTTTAAACCCTAGGCGGCCCTAGTGGACAAGTTATAGTCTCGTGATGGATTACAGTGACGACACCCACAAACATCATTCACACACAATCATGCAAAAATATAAAACAAATAAAAAATAATTAAAATAATCCCAATAGTTATGCACAAAATTGTCCTCAAATAGTGCTTATCAGTGAAATCAGAGAACCTTCAAAGTACGTAATTCAACTCAGATCCAAGTTCCTGAATAATTCATCTAGGCTAGACTCACTGTGTTTATGTGTAAAGGTTCGTTCACAGCTTAATTCCTAAGTAAGCCAACTTAATGATTTCGTTTAAAAATTGGGATCGATGGGTCAAACCAACTTAGATATCTCAAGTATGCTATGTAATTGCTTTATTTTGTGCTTAGTATGGTATGGTTTTTTTTTTTTTTCTTGTCTCTTTTTGCACTTTTTTTTTGACCTTTTTCTTTTCTTTTTTCAACTCACCTACCCTTTAAGGTAGTATTTCTCCTCATGATGGTCCTAATACTCGTCCATGGGTAGCTTCACGCTTATCGGTTATAGGTGGTTTATTTTCTTTTTTTAGAGACTTTTTTTCTTTTATTTCTATCCATACCATACATCATAACATTAGCAAATCAAGATAGATATCTAAGCAAACGATCATTCATCGACATGCAATTTCTTCAACTAGTCACCTTGTCAACTACTTAAGTTTTGACTGCTAAAAACCTATAATTGAGTGTTTACCAGTCAAACATAGATCAACTACTCAAGGCATCAGATAAAAGTAAATTGGGCACTTATCGTTTCTAAAATTTCATAAAAAACAATCAAAATTTATCATAGTATTTATGTTTTCCTATCAAAGACTAAAAACAAGAAATTTTTTTTTTATATATAAATAAATAACAAGTAAACAACATGCACACACCCCCAACTTAAAACTTGCATTGTCCTCAATGTAAGATAAAAAATAAAGAACAAGAGTGAGGAACAACACTACCGTGCATGGAGTTGATCAGACTCTTGCTGGTTAGAATTTGGATGCGCGGGCGTTGTGTGTTTCGTGCTACCTGCATAAATAAAATACAAATTAATAAATAGCACACAATAAACAAATAAACAAGATGCAAATGCAAGGGTTGCCTCCCCGCTAGCGCTAAGTTTAACGTCTTCAGCCATACGTAACCACCCAAATGGTCATGGTGGCTTAAATGTAGTGATTCGAGAAATCTCATCCGCTTTCTTCTTTTGTATCCATCGGTTTTTATGACATGAAAAAGACAGCTTGGCAGGCTGTGGTAGTTTATCCATAGATAGTCTCACAAGATATGTAGATTTTCCCCTAGTTGGAAATTCTGGACTGCACATTCGGCAAAATTGGCTCGGCCTCATTTTTAACCTTCCAGGGATCATCTCCAAGTGAGCAGTGACCTTTATTTTCCTCTTTTTGCGGCGCTTTGGGAGTTGTTTCAGGTTTAGCTATGGAGAATTTTCTTTTGTGCATGGCTGCACTATGCTTGTAGGTTGCTGAAATACTGATTTACCCTGCGTGTTTGCAACTCCATTCTCTACTATATCTACCATGTGACATTTTGCATCACCTTGAGGACTCGGCATGGTTCTGAAAGCACTGAAGGTGACTTCTTTATATTTACTGCCTAAATCTTGAGAGGTGTCTTTAATCTCTTTTCCGCTCCTAAAGGTTATGACTTGACATTGCTCTTTGGGGTTGACTTCAGTATTACTATGAAACACCCATTTCTGTTGATTGGCCATGGAAGAAATAAGCAGCCCAATTTGCGCTTCTAAAGATTTCAATGTTGCCTCTATATTGCCCATACGTGTTTCGATGTTGTTCAGCCTCGACTCTTTCTTCTCAAACCTCTCTGAAGCTGTAGCTACAAACATGCTCATGAGGTCTTCTAAGGAAGGTTTCTGCTCAGCTTGTACTTGCTCAAATCGTTCTCCTCTATTGGCTAAGAGAATTCCATTAGCAGAAGCAGCTCCAATAAATGGTTGGCTTATTTGATTTGTTAATACTGCTAGATGAGTTGTGAGGGATGATACTTGAGCGATCAGTGCATCAATGGGATTTGTCATTGCTTCTTTTCCAACTCCCCTTACACGAAAGAAAATAATATATAACAATAAAAATATAAAAGTAAAAAAATAAAAATAAAAATCTAAATTAAAACTAAGATTACTTGGTAGTAGTATTAATGTGAATTAAACAAACAATCCCCGGCAGTGGCACCAAAAACTTGTTGTTGTATTTTATATCGTATCGCAAGTGTACGGTGTCAAATTTTAGTATAAATATGAGTTAAGAGTGTCGAACCCACATGGATTGCGTTAACTCTCACTAAGTACTACAATTGATAATCCTAACTTTATTTAGAACAAATAATAAAGATTTTAATAAATAAATATAAAAATAATTATATAGGAGGGACTAATACGATAAAGATTCTGGATCCTGATTTCACCTAGCTATCACTTATGTATTTGTCATGCCAATTAATCATTGTTCAGTTATATTGTTTATAAGTTAAGATTCCGAAAATATCCACTCTCTCTCTCGAGTATCAGTGAAAATATCATCAACTACAGACTTTGATATCTCTATAAAAATCCAGTAGTTAACAACTCATTACGCTTTGTGATTCTATGTTAACGACTTCAAAGGAACTTATATATTCTCTCGAACTCTATAAAATTCCTAGGTTATATTCTCTAGATCTATTCAAAATCACCTATCTCGAGTGATAGATTCTAAACATTCATCATCTTAATTGTGGCAAGTAACCAAGAAACATTAAACTCAAAAGAATATAAATAAACTTAATAAAACTTCATAGCAAAATTGACAATCAATATAAAGGTTCAAGCATCAGTTACATCATTCTCCAGAAT
Organism: Zanthoxylum bungeanum; assembly: GCA_019454045.1. Classification (NCBI taxonomy): domain Eukaryota; kingdom Viridiplantae; phylum Streptophyta; class Magnoliopsida; order Sapindales; family Rutaceae; genus Zanthoxylum; species Zanthoxylum bungeanum. The sequence goes on along the minus strand of SKCR01001889.1, from coordinate 163,221 downwards.
TAAGGTGTTTAGTTCATGACAATAGATAAAATAATGAAAACAAAGTCATGAATCTAATGGAAATCATTAGAGTTCTAAGAAAGAAACAAGAAGATAAAACCCAAATTGAATTTCTTCCTCTTCGGATGTCACCGCATTTGTCTCCTCTTGTCGCTCTTCAATCCTCCTCCTTGGATCTCTCTAAAATATGTATTTTGGTATTTTATGTTGTGTATTAGCCTCATTCATTGAGTTTGGACGAACTAATTTATTTATAATAGAGCTTTGGAGTCATTAAACATCTAAAAAACCCAAAAAATCCGAATCCCCTAGATTTGTATGTAACACATAGATCTCTTTGAGTAGATTCAAATTGATATATTATAGGTCTCATAACTCTTTCTAGATCAAAAGTTATAGCCTTTTTAAATTCAGTGCGCAGCTGATGCTGGTTTTGCCTGTTCTTGAGTCCGATACTTCCAACAGGTCCTGAAACACGCGTATTTGCTCCATTTTTCATGTTCTAATAATTCCTATAAACAAGATATAAAATGAACTATAAATGACATTAAATGACTCCATCCATAACAAAATAATAGGCTAAGGATGTCGAATAAGTGGGTATAAACCGCACTTATCAATATGCGATCCACCCTAGGTGATCAGCCTTGGCCAAAGTCTTAAGAATCGTGACTTATTCAGATAGATACCTAAACCCCTTATAGTACACATACACGCCGACAGATCCTATCTTGATACGTACTTGATTAATGAGTGTATTGGTCCCCACCTAATGAACATCTAGAGGCCAGACCATGAAAGGTCTCTAACATACATGGAATTTAAGCGTGGAGGATCTCACACAAAATCAATGTTATCCTATAGTCAAAGGATCACATCTGCTACTCGACTCTAGGAGATTTCTATTGATGATGGTGTGTACTTCCAACTATTAGGAATCACCCGTGAGCCATTCAGTATTCGCTCCAACGAATATCCACAAGTCTCTACAAGCTTCCAAAGCCTATGGTACATTGAGTTAAACCATTGGAACTTTAATTACAATATACGACATGTGCTAGTCTTCTAGATTATAAGAATTCGACCGTATTTCAAAACCAACGACTAAAAATATTTACTTTAAGAATAGTTTATCATAGTAATACTATCCCAATATCGGACCACCTAGTGTCTAGTATTACTAAATGACTATTCTAAGGTCGATGTTATTCTTAGCGTATTTATACATCAATCTAATATGCATAATGACAATACCATTAATAAAATTTGAAATGAAAATGTAATTATTTTATTAATAAATAATAAAATGTACAATACATTATTCGGATTGGCGCTCCAAGCTCCAATAAGGAACATAAAGATGCGGCCTAAAACACCCAAAAGTCCATTTAGGGCCCAAACTGCAGAGTATGAACAACACACTTATTTGTTCCCATCATTTTGGGGGAAATGTTTGGGGAAAAACCAAGCTTCTGGTGAAATAACACATGACCAGAGGAAGAGGACTCCAAGACCTCATATCCGAACCAACCTTTAGGACCGGTCATCAGAGTCTATCAGAGAACCTGTCATCAGAGTCTAGCAGCATAACCCACCACCAAGGTCTGAAGTCAGAACCTCCCTCAGAGTCTGGCATTATGACCTATCGTCGGAATTCGATAGCATGACCTCTATTAGGGTTTGAATTCAGGAATCACCAGTAGGAAGTACATACCAGGCTTGATTCCCACGAAGGCAAGCACAAGTCACATAAGGATTAAGCCCGTGATACCAGCTCTTTAATGACACAAATCTTCTTAACAAAGAATCAGACAATCAATTAATTACTTTCCGTTTCTTTAAGCTTGACAATCATCCAGAATAGGGAAGTTCCGAGATTCTATGGAGTGGGCCAGTTAGTGGGAAACATGAATGAAATGTAACCGCTGTCAGTTGATTTTCCTTGTAACAAAGTAGTATAAATAGAACGAGAATCACTAGAGTAAGGGATCGAATTTTGGATAATCAAGCAATAAGAGCTCAATCTTTACCAATTTATGTATTTGACTTTCGATTCAATTGTTTGAAGAGTTTACTACACAAACATAAACTTTCATTATAGATAAAATTTCTATCATAAAACCGTAACAAATCTTCGTAATAAAAAATATTCTATCATAATTCAGTTACAAACCTTCGTAATAAACAATTATGAGTCTGTCATAAATTTTATGATTGAAAATATTTTATCACGAGTCTATCACAATATATGATATAAGGGTTTTTCTTAAAATGTGTCACGAATTATCTGTTAAGGCCTGTTTTCACGTAGTTGTGGCAGCATATTAAAGTGCCAAGTGTCAAAGCCTAATAAAAATGGGGATAAAAATATATGTATGTATGATATTGTCATGTTAATACACGTATATGAGATTATCTTTATTAATATTGTTTTTATACTTTTTAAATATCTGTGATGTGCGGTAATTAATACAAATGAATTGAGAGAGTTTAAAAGGAATCAATGAACTATAGAAGTATCAAAAGAAATCATTAATTTCAATAATAATTACTCGATCTTCATTTATTTTTATTTTTTCAAAAGTAAGGGTGTGTAAAACCCAAATTAATTTCTGTTTTAACTCTATTTCACTCATAATTTGAATGTGGGCGACCATAGAAAAATACCTAAAAAACACTCAGCCAATTGAGCCCCTGGAGGCTATTCCATCTTTATGTTTAATAACAACTTTTGATACTTCTTGTAGTTAAATTATACATTGGTGAAACTTGTTGTAACTGGTCAACATAAAGTAGATGGTAGTGATTTACCATGAAACACTCTTAATATCTCTATATTATTTTTTTAAGTAGTACTTTTCCTAATATATTCACTCTATTTTATATATGAATCATATCCCAAGTTATTAGATGACATCCATCTATTGAAAGGTTAATTTTCATATTTGTAAAATTATCTATTACTTCCTTTTACTATCTACTAAATGGATAGTATATTATCACCTTATTTGTGATGCAAATAGTCTCATCTTTTGGATAATATATAATCTTTTGCACCTCTATTATAAATGAATTCTACTGAAATTAAAATAGGGAAATTATCAAATTTTTACTCAGATTTTCTCCCGAAGTTCAAAACGCATTCACTTTTCCACTCAAACATTAACGGTATCCACTACAAGAAAACTGCCAAATAGCGACGGAAAAATCTGTAGCTAATTCGTCGCTAATAGGCCATTAGCGACGGAATAGCGACGGACAAATTCCGTCTCTATTTTGTTGGTCGCAAAAAAAATAGCGACGGAAATATATCATCCGTCGCTAAAGTTAGCGACGGATGGAAATTCCGTCTCTATATAGCGACAGAATGTCCGTCTCTAATTAGCGAGGGTTAGTATTCCGTCGCTAAATAGCAACGGAAAATTTCGTTTCTAATTAGAGACTGAATTTTCATCCGTCGCTATTTAGCGACGGAAATTCCGTTTCTATAATTTTTTTGAAAAAAAAAATTAAAAACTGAAATTTTAAAATTTTAGATAGGCGGGAAATTTAAAATTTTAAAAATATTTAGCGACGGAATATTTCCGTAGCTATAAATTTTTTTTGAAAAAAAATTAAAAATTTTAAAATTTTAGAGAGGCGGGAAATTTAAAATTTTAAAATTTTGAAAATATTTAACAACGGAATATTTCCGTAGCTATTCCGTAGCTATATTTTTTTTTTTTGAAAAAAAAAATTAAAAACGAAAATTTTAAAATTTTAGAGAGGCGGGAAATTTAAAATTTTAAAAATATATGAAACTTTTAAAATTTTAAACTTTTAAAATTTTAGAAATGAAAAAATTTTATAATTTTAGAAAAGAAAAAATTTAAAATTTTAGAAAGGAAATTTTTTTTAAATTTTAGAGAGGTTGGAAATTTAATAATTATATAGATATGAAAAATTTAGAAAATTGTAGAGATATTAAATTTTTAAATTTTATATAAGGGAAAATTTTAAAATTTTGAATGGTATAAAATTTTAAAAAAGTTGATTTTTTTAATTGTTATATATACATCTTAAATTATACAAGTTACCGTAATGTTCACCGCGAGCTTCGACACACCACCATCCATTTACGAAACGTCCACCGTTTGTTTCTTAAGAATTTTAAAAGAGGGGATAAGAAAAATGAGAATTGATAATGAGAGTTGAGGTAATTAAAAATTTGATGGTATATGAAATTGAGTAAGAAAATTTTGGATGGTGTATTGGAGTTGAGAGTTAAAAAGATTATGATGTATATATAGAGGAAAAAAATAAGAGAAGCGGGAAAATTTGTAAATTTTGTATACTTTTGAAATTTTCACAAGGTGGGAAATTTTTTGAAATTTGACGAAAATTAGCGACGGAATAGATATTCCGTTTCTATTTAGAGACGGAAAATCCGTCTCTATTTTTTTAAAAAAAAAAAAGTGGTGCCGAAAGAAATAAAGTTTGGGGGGATTGAAAATTTTAAAAATTAGCGACGGAATAGAAACGGAACAATTCCGTTTCTAATTAACAAAAAAATTTAAAATAAAATTAAAAATTGAAGATTAGAAACGGAATTGAAATTCCGTTTCTAATTAGCTACGGAATTGATATTCCGTTTCTAATTAGCGACGGAACAATTCCGTTTCTAATTAATAAAAAAATTAAAATTAAATTTAAATTTAAAATTAGCGACGGAAAAATTCCGTTTCTAATTAACAAAAAAATTTAAAATAAAAATAAAAATTAAAGATTAGAAACGGAATTGAAATTCCGTTTCTAATTAGCTACGGAATTGAAATTCCGTTTCTAATTAGCGACGGAATATCAATTCCGTTTCTAATTAGCGACGGAACAATTCCGTTTCTAATTAATAAAAAAATTAAAATTAAATTAAAATTTAAAATGGGTATTTTAGTCATTTTATAATGTCTTGGTAGAAAAGTGAACACTCATTGAATTTCGAGTGAATAAATGAAGATTTTAAATATTTTGATAACTTTGAAATGAAGAAATTGTGAATTCTCAAGTATTCTAATAGATTTATATACGAAAAAATTTGTAATTGGTATCCACTAGTCATTTTAGAGTGAAGATTATTGTTTCCAATAACCATTTATGTAAGGATAGTAGTTTTACTCGAAAGATTCAGATCTAGATCTAAAATTTTTTTGGATATGCATTAATAAAAATAACATCATGATTCAGAACCCGAAAATAAAATAAAAAATAATTAATTTTTTATTTTATAATTTCATTATATTTTTAGATTTATTAAGAATATTTTAGAAGGATTACGAATTATAAATGTTATTTTGGATGTTAAATTGGTATTGTTTAATTATGGATGTTATTTTATTTTATTTTGGACGTTTAAAATTAAATAACTTAAAAATGATAAAATGAAAATTCAGAATTTTTTTTATAGATTTAAATATCCAAAAATCCATACAAATAATACACGTATCTTACTTCATAAAATGTAATGAGGATTCAAATCCTCTATATTTTGTCATCTAGAACTAGAGGTGAGCACCGGTTCCGGTTCTACCCGGAACTGGTTGGAACCGGACCAATTTTCCGGGTTTGGAACCGGAACCAGTTGTAATCGGGTAGGTACCGGTTCCAAATATGAAGGAACCGATTTTATCCGGGTAGGTTTCGGTTCCAAAATGGTCGGAACCGGAACCGGATCATGGAACCGATTTATATGAACATAAATTTTAAACATTTGGCGTTCATTATTTAATTATACAAATTTTAAAGAGTCGTTAGTAATGGTTTTGCTAGTATTGAAGCTTGGAACGCTCGCGCTAAAAACGTTAAGCAAACCTGTTGCTGCTAAGCTTAAGCAACAAGCTGCTATTCACCATCGGTTTCGTCAGTTCATCATCAGCATCACCCAGGTAACTCATCATTTATTAAATTTTTCTAAATCAGTGGATTTTGAAACGCTTTAATGTATCTTAATGAGCTATGTTAAGTAGCAAAGTATAATTTATTAACTTCATTTTCGCTCAGGTAACTTCATTTTCTTCGTTCTCGAGCTTCCGCACTTCGATTTGGTCCCCGTTTTTTCCTACGGACTCGTATCGAAATGTAGTTTTCATTAAAATATTTTAAAATAGGGTAATTCAAAATCGGACCGGAACCGGATCGGAACCGGATTGGAACCGAATAATAGGGTACCCTGTTTAATTGGGTAGGTTCTGGTTCCACTTAGTGCGGAACCGAATTTTTCTGGGTAGTTTCCGGTTCTATGCGGAACCGGAACCGAAACCGGTTTTGCTCACCCCTATCTAGAACTTGTTAAGTTTTATGCCCAAGAGCTTCATATATCAAGTAAATGGCTTATTAATAAAATATGTATTTTTCATTCATTATTCATTTGAATTATTCACATATTCAAATTATCTGAAATACCTTTGACTACTCATGTAGTCTCAGATTTAATGTATGAGTGTCATATACAAGTAGATTTAAGTATGAGATCGGTAATCTATAATAATTCATAGACAACAAACAAAGATATGTACTTTATTTATGGTTTATCTACAACTACAATTCATTATATAATTGATATGTGTTGTTTAGAATGTGTCATTTACCGATTTTAAAATGCATTATACAGTCAATTTCCACTATCATGCAATCAAATATCATAATCATAAAACTTAAAAAAACCTAGAAAAAATATTGAAGATGATCGAAAAATGAATCCAAGTTGAGTTGCCTCTGTCTTTAAGAACCTATTAGCCTCACCTCGGTGATCTATGGATGTTTTGTGGCTAATGTTCTCCCAAGATTACTTGGATACTTCTTGTAGAAAGGGCACTCCATATCACAAGAACTTGAACAAGAAAGATGAAGTAAACTCTCTCTTTTAAGATAACTCTCTAGACAGAATGAAAGACTGATGAATATTTTTTTGATTGTTCGAAATGAACTCAAGGCCTCTTAATTTATAGGCATGGAAGTGAGCTATTGTGGGCACCCTTTGGTTTAAGGTGTAACCCTCCCAAAGGTTATACCATTTCCTTATGCCCTTTGAAGTCTAGAGACACGTTCCTATACTTAGAGGATATGTCCTTTCATCTTTGTGCCTTTTCCCATCAGGCATTACTCAAGTGACATGTCTCTCCTACATTTCCTATATATATTAGATAATTTCCAACAATCCCCCATAATTCTCTAATATTAATGCAGACACTTAAAAAGTTTCCGTGAAATAAAACTGCATCGAAATAAGTAGCTTTCACCTTGGACCTTTCATAATGAATCAAAATCGGATTTACTTGGCGAACCAGTGACCCATAGTCTTGAACTGTTCCGCCGTTGGTGTAAACCCAGAAAATTACCAACACACAGCTTCACTTTGACCATTTTTCATTCTACGGTTGTGTTCAATTCAACCATGAATATTGGTTATAGATTCATCAAGTACTTTAGAAAATCCAGCCTGTAAAATTCCCATGACAGGGGCCTCACTTCTTACTTGAAATAGGTGATTTACTATAAAGAGGTAATATGCCTTTACCCCCATTAGAATTCTTCTCCTAATATAGTGATCATTAAAAGCTTTAATTTATCTTAACATTGACAGAAAACACTCTGTATCATTATAAGAATGAGTTAGAGTATGGAACTCTACAGTGTTTGTTTTGAATTACACAAAGTTTCTATTGTCCCTTTTACCTAGATCTTGGGATCTCCAGTCAGTTAGGTTGTGTTTCCACAGTGACAATTCTTAATTTATAGGCTTCAAGCCTATTCCCCTTGATAACTTCTCATCTTTCTCTCTAGGTAAACCTTTAGTAAGTGGATCCACTAAGTTTTCCTTCGATTTGACATAATCTATCAAAATTATGTCAATTGAGAGCAATTTCCGTATGGTATTATGTCTGTGACGTATGTGTTGAGACTTACCATTATACATTATATTTTAGGCTCTCCCAATAGCTGATTGACTATCACAATGTATGTTTATAGCTGGCACTGGTTTTGGCCAATTTGGAATATCCTCTAGGAAATTTCGAAGCCATTCCGCTTTTTCCGCTGCTTTGTCTAATGCTATGAACTCAGATTCTATAGTAGATTGGGCAATACATGTTTGTTTCGAGGATTTTAATGACATGGCTGCACCACCAAGTGTGAAAATAATTCCCCTAGTGGATTTGGAATCTACTGTATCAGATATCCAATTAGCATTGTTGTATCCCTTTAGAACAACAAGATATCTCGTATAATGCAAACCATATTTTGACGTTTCCATCAGATACCTCAAAACTCTTACTATGACTTTCCAGTGGTTATGTCATGGTTACTTATATATCTGCTAAGCTTGTTTACAACTTGAGCGATATCTGGTCATGTATAATTTGTGAGATATATCATACTTCTGATGATTCTCAAATACTCTAGTTGCGATACACTTGAGTCAGTATTCTTTGATAGATTAAGAGTTAGGTCCACAAGAGTTATAGCCATATTTAGATCTCATTTATTATATTTCTCAAGTATCTTCTCAACATAATGAGATTGAGATAATACGTACCTTTCTGATGTTTTGGAAATCTTAATTCCTAAGATCATATCAGCTACTCCTAAATCTTTCATATCAAATTTGCTGGTCAATACTTTCTTGGTAGACTGAATCATCTCATGATTACTACCAATTATCAGCATATCATTTATGTAGAGACACACAATGACCCTAATTTTTGAGTTGATTTAGTGTATGCACACTTATCACACTCATTGATTTTGAACCCACTTGACAAAATCTATTTGTCAAATTTTTCATGCCATTATTTAGGTGCTTGTTTTAATCCGTATAAGGATTTTACAAGTTTGCACGCCTTTTGTTCTTGTCCAGGAACATTGAAACCTTCTGGTTGTTCCATGTAAATATCTTCATCTAACTCACCATTTAAGAATGCTGTCTTCACATCCATTTGATGTATTTCAAGACCAAATATAGCTGCTATGGCTATAAGAATTCTTATTTATGTGATACAAGTCATTGGTGAATAGGTATCAAAGTAATCAAGGCCTTTTTTTGTCTATAACCTTTTATGACAAGTTTTACCTTGTACTTATCTATTGAACTATCCGACTTCATCTTCTGTTTGAAAATCCATTTGTAGCCCAACGGCTTACAACCTGGAGGAAGATCAACAAACTCTCAAGTATGGTTTTGAAGGATAGAATCAATCGCTATTGATAGCCTCTTTCCACAAATGTGTATTTTCTCATTTTCTAAGAGTATGTCAGAAAATCATGTCCAAATGACTTAGACGTTCTAGCTCTTTTGCTACGTCTAGGTTTATTTTCCTCAATATTTTCATGTTGATCTGATTCTTGGTCAACTTGATTATTGCCTTTAGCAGTATCAATAGTTTTTTTTAAGAAACATTGTTCTTTGTTTTTCCTTTACAAGGAAAATTCTCTTCAAGAATGTTGTATTCCTGGACTCAATTATCATATTTGGATTGATGTCAGGAATTTCAGACTTATCTACCAATAATCGTTACACACTATTGTTATGAGCATATCCAATGAATATACAATCAATAGTCTTGGGTCTTATTCTAACCTTCTTTGATTCAGGAACCATTACTTTAGCGAGACACCCCCACACTTTTAGATATTTGTAAGAAGGTATGAAACATTTCCACAATTCATATAGTGTCTTGTTCAATCTTCTGTGTGGTAACTTCTTCATAACTTAGTTGGCGAAAAGCAAGACTTCCCCCCATAAGTTCTGGGGTAAACCAGAACTTGTCAACATGACATTCATCACTTCCTTCAACGTTCAGTTTTTTCATTACGTAATCCTGTTTTGTTGAGGTGAATAAGGAGCAGTAGTTTAGTGAATAATTCCATGATTGGAACAACATTCACTGAATGGTGACACATATTCACCTCCCCTATCACTCCTGATTCTTTTGATTTTCTTACCAAGTTGATTTTCAACTTCGTTCCTGTAGTGTATAAATCTCACAATAGCTTCATCTCTGCTCCTCAGTAAATACACATAACAGAATTTTGTGCTATCATCGATTAAAATGAAAAAATACTTATACTGCCTCTGGTTTGCACAATATTTATATCACACACATCGGTGTGTATAAGTTCCAAGGGTTCAGAACTTCGTTATATGAAATGTAATGATGCTCTATTCATTTTTGCTTCAATACATGCCTCACATTTATATTGGTTCTCAATTTTAATTTTAGGTATAAGGTCTTTGTTAATTAATTAACGCATTGTATCATAATTAACATGCTCTAACCTCTCATGCCATACATTTTGTGACTATATAATATAAGCAGAAGATGTAGCTTTATTATTAGTACTGTGTCGATTGACAGTAATTATATTGACTTAAAATGGCCCTCAGTGAGGTATCATTTTCCTACATAGACATCATTTTTGGTTAGTACAAACTTATCAGAAACAAATATGTAACGATCGATAGTCTATACTACTATTGCAGTATAGTACTGTTACATCATGGGATGAAGATAGCGTAATATAAATTATATTGGGGCATAAATATACTCACGGAACGACTTTGGAGACAAACGGTAAATTCTTCGAAATTCTGATACGAAATTCTATGAAGTTCCATTCCGGATGGCCCATGATAATTGAACTGTAACTTTCTCATGCAAATTCTAATTTTTATGAATTTTATATCGTCGGAGAGCTGAGATCGAAATTTACAACTTTTATGTTCATCATTTTTCCAAAACCAAACCAGAAATGGGCTAAAAATGCAGAATAAAAAACTTCAGAAGAATAGTACCCGAGGGCATTCTAGTAAATTCCACAAGCTTCTCCAATATTCTACACTTTTTTTTTAATGACCAACTATAAAAGAAAGACACTATTCATAAATACATAAATTAGAAACAAAAGAAATAGGAAAACGTGGGAGCAAGAAGAGAGAAGAAGGAGAAGAAGAAAAGAAGAAGAGGAAATGAATAAGATGAAAAGAGAAACAAGAAAAAGGATTATCAACCTCCAAGTTTGGAGAATTAAAGAAGAATTAAGCATGAAGAAGGTAAGAAAATGATATTGACCCAAAATTGTGTATATTGAGTTTTGATGATTATAGTATGTGGGTAATTTGATTGTGATGATGATTAAATGAGATTGTTTTAAGAAATAGTGAGTGTGGGGAAACCCCAAATTGCTAAATTTTGGTTATAAACTAATTGAGTATATAGAATGGATGTGTGGAAATGTTGAGAATGATATTAATGGTGTTTTGAATACTTATTTTTGTCAATTGCTTGTATAGAATGTTAAGGGAAAATATTGGGTAATTGAGTATGAGGAAATAAAGAAAAAGACATGAAATTTAACCTTGCGTCGTGACGCAGAACACTCAGCGTCGTGATGCGATCTGGGAATTTTCCCAGAAATGCTTCTGGTCTGGTTCCTGTCACGATGTGAAAGGTTCTTGCATCATGACGCGCAAGGTAAAAGTTTGGGTACGCCTCTGGACGATACGCGTCGCGACGAGCCCTGACATGCCTCATGACGCGAGGTCAAAAAATTCTTTAAATCCATTTCTAACCATTTCAGTTTCACCCGAACACGTTAGAGGCTACCCTATAAGTCTCGTATCAACTCGTATGTACATTTTACATCATGATAAGAGTACGATACCCTCAAAATGATAGCCTTTACTTGAAAAGAGTATTGGTAAATGTTTAAGGTTGAAGAGTCAGAGGCTCAGGGGAATGGTGTGACCTGTTCCTTGCCGGTAACATCTTCCGGATTGAGGATGCTACAAAGATGGTATCCGAGCATGGTCTAGGGAGTCAGTGGCTGCAATGGGTAGAGTGCTGGGGTCTTGTATAAATAGTATGTCCGATATACTTATATGCGGGGCACTACCTCTCCAGTATCTGATCCTCAAGTACGTCCTCAAGATCCATAGACAGGTTAGTAAGCTATCCCTGACTATTCGAATAGTATTCCTCGCGAGAACAAATATACTCTAAATCTAAGTTGAGAATTCCCTGTAGTTATTCTGACCTATTACTAGAAGTACAAAACGAGCTATGAAACCAAACAGTAAGATTTTAAGAAAATTATCCAATGGAGTGGGAAAATGAGTTAAAATAAAGGAATGAGAGATGTGTAGAGGTTTAAGCAGCCGAAGACGGAAAAGTAAGGAGACAGAAAGAAATAATAAAATTCTATGGATAGCCACCTAAGAAAGTAGGAAGAGATAGAGAAAGCTAAAAAGAAAAATAAGGAAAGAAAAAGGATAAGGTACAGACGATCTAAGTAACCAGAGGCAGTAAATAGATAGAAGTATAGAACGAGATAAGATGGAAAACACCAAAACTTGGGATAGTGAAGACGAATATAGTAAGTCCGAACAAGAGTAAAATACCGAGTAGACCTAAATAAAGTTCTTTCCCTCCAAGTAAGATTTCTTTCCTCTTCCGAAAATTCTTCTAAGTTGATCCAATAACTCTCGAGCACTTCGTATAGATAGCGAGTTCCCCGAATAACCAAGAACAGCCATAAGGCGGAAGAAGCAAGAAATCGTGATTAGTCGTGGAGGCTTCTAATAGATGTGAGATGCCATAAGGATGTGGAGATTCTAGATTCCCCAAACCCAGGCCCGTAGGCAAATAAGACGGATGATGTCAGAAAAATGATTAGTTGCCTTAACCAAGCAACCTGATGGAGATAAGATTCTGAGCTATCTGGTTTACCATCGCTTAGTGATACCAGTTAAGAAAGTTGTCGTGATGGAATCTAGCTCATATCTACCTTACATGAGAAATAGACCTTACCATAACACATAGTACTAGAACGAGGATACCGAAACTTATCTAGATATAAAATGTTTGCCCTAGTCCCTACTAGTATAGATATAAACGACCGTAAGAAGCTTGATGAAAGCTCATTTTAAGAGATGGAAAGATCTTGGAAGACAGATCACCTAGAAAAATAATTAAGGAAGTTCGAGGATATAAAAAAAAAACCTGTGTAGCCCAAAGATCAAGGCAAGTCCGCCTGAGGCTTGCAAGACTAGTAGAAGTCTACAGAATAGACCAAATATAATAGAACATACATATCAGCCAAAGTCAGTTCATAGGAGTATACAAGAATAGACCCATGAAATTAGAGATATTTAGGAGTGACAAGGGTATCAGTATAGATAGTAGAACATAGTGTCATAGCCGTGATTTATAGCAAGAGTATAGAGCAGAAATCTAAGAAGTAGTCAAAAGAACTAGCTATCACTAGCCTCGATAACATGACGTAGAGCTAAGAGATAGGATCTGAAAACAATAAGAAAGAAAACATAAGTGATAAGAGAAATCAGTACATATAGTAGCATATGTAATGTAGTTTGGATACAGTAATGTAAGTGAAGATTTCAGGATGATTAGTAAAAAGTAAGGAACCCTAAGGCATGGATTAAGTCAATTCAGTTTCCAGCAGTATGAATATAAGTTTTTCTTTGCAATAGCCCCCGACTTTGGTAAGTATTTAGACACCTAACCAGACATATAAGCATGTATCCATTCCCTATCTTGAGCCCAGCAAGAAGAAGAACAAAGTAAATAAGAGTATTTAACATAATAGATGGATTACGAGGTGTCGAGATGGTAGAGCCAATAAGTTCAACAGAACATAGATAAAAATCATGAGATGGTAAAATTCTATATAAGGCGGAAAAGCTTGAAGTCACAGTAAGTCAAGCCAAAACTAGATGTCGTCTTAGAACTAGAAACCCTCAGGGGAATAAAGATATAAGGAGTTCAAAGAACTAGATGAGAAAGAAACATATCCAGCAGAATAAGTTTCTCAAATAGGAATTTCGTAGAAAATGTGGTGTGTGTGATAGTTGAAAATCACCAGAAGTAAAGTTGAAGAAGGTAAACCAGACATTTTTGGCAGTAGTATCCTAGCGTAGGAAAACACATCAGATATATATATATATATATATATATATATATAAACACAAGAGTCTTAGGCTCATAGATAAGCAGTATGTGCAATTAGATCACCATAATCAGAAAGACCTCAGGATAAGTTCCCACCATCCCAACCCTCGTTGGACAACAGTCGTATAGATGGACCTTCAAGGTTGCCTTAAGATATTCCCAGGAATAAATGAAATTATAGTGAAAGAAGACCAGAACATAAGACCTTCTGATGTAGTTGAAGAATAAAATAAAAGTGAGTGACAACCCTCAGTAAAAGAGTCAGGAAAGAAGTTGTTTAGATAGAGCAGTACATAAATACAGTAGTGGTCAAGTAATGACCGAGATTCCAAGGAACCAAGGTTTGACCAAATAGTCGATATGTAAAGGAAGAAGATATTTCCTCAGATAAAAAGACAGAGACATAGACATAGACATCAGATATATATATATATATTATATATATATATATATATATATATATATATATATAAACACAAGAGTCTTAGGCTCATAGATAAGCAGTATGTGCAATTAGATCACCATAATCAGAAAGACCTCAGGATAAGTTCCCAACATCCCAACCCTCGTTGGACAACAGTCGTATGGATGGACCTTCAAGGTTGCCTTAAGATATTCCCAGGAATAAGTGAAAGTATAGTGAAAGAAGACCAGAACATAAGACCTTCTGATGTAGTTTAAGAACATAATAAAAGTGAGTGACAACTCTCAGTAAAAGAATCAGGAAAGAAGTTGTTTAGATGGAGCAGTACATAAATAAAGTAGTAGTCAAGTAATGACCGAGATTCCAAGGAACCAAGGTTTGACCAAATTGTAGATATGTAAAGGAAGAAGATATTTCCTCAGATAAGAAGACAGAGACATAGACCAAGAAAGTTCTCAGTATAGAGTAGAATAAAACATAGGATGAAAGAATACTAAGGAAAAGTTTAGGAGTGAAGCTGTTAAGGTATAACGACCGTAGTAGAGAATATCTAGTAAGCAAATAGAAAAGCGTGTAACAGCAAGATTATTCGGCATTGAAATTAAACCAAGGTTATATTATATTTCAGCTTCCGTAATTGACAAGAAGTACCCAGCCCTAGTCTAAGTTGTCCAAACCACTACGGGTTTGGGACGGCCTAAGCCACGGGTATGGGTGGTTTGGTAGATATATAGTATACCATGGAATCGAGAAGATAAGTTAGTGTAAAGTTACAATTAACGTAACAAATGAATCCTCAAGATACGGTATACTTGCATGTATTTAAGTAACAACCCTTGACAGCACTAGACTATGGAAAACAAGATAGTATCAAACATCGTAACCAGACTTGCAGTAGCAATGAAATTAAGGTTTGAATAAAGTATGAACTATAACTAGAACTAAATAGCCAACATCCCCATCTATAATAGAAGTGCAGTTTAAACAAAAAGGGTTCAAAAAATTAAGTTCCCAGAGAAACTATCAGGACCAACCTCCTTAGTATAAACCCATGGGATGAACGATAATATAAGATAAGAGGTATATAAAGAACCTGACCTTACACTATAAGGTCCAAATTTATACAGATAAGCAGAGGCAAGTAAATTTATAGGGTGGAATCGGTAAGCAGCCTAATATATATATATATGAGTGTGCATAAGCCTTTCAGAGTCAAAGCCGAGATAAAGGAACTCAGTTATAGAGATCACAAATACTTATAGAGATAAAAGATCTTTAAGCAAAAGTGGAAAAGCAAAGCCCAATAGTTATGCAAAATAAGTTAAGAGGGTGTTGAGTTCTCAGCAAGAAGACTCTTAGAATATATCTTCTTATAGAATAAATATAAGGAGTCTAGACAGTTAAGAAATAGAAGGTGTAGCAAATGAGCTGGAGTATGTGGAGTATGGCAAAAGATTTGGGAATGAGACTGTTTTTGATATACCATAATAATTATAGAGTGACCGTAGATAACCAGCAGGTAATTTAATGGAAACAGGATAAGGAATTCCCTCTCGATCTAAAGTTTAAAAGTACTAGACATGAAATAAAAGTTAAGACAAGAGAAAATTTAAGGCGTTTTCATTAGAAAAAGAATGAATGATCAGCTTAATGGAGATCTTAGTCACCAAGTTATAATGAACCCGGTTATCGTGAATTAGTGAAATAAGAGTTTTAGTAGATGGAATAAAGATGGTTACGAGTATAAATTCAATTTAAGTTGATGAATTAGAAAGAAACGAGAACTCTGTGACCTATGGTAATATCCTAAGTTTAAAGAGGATTCGAGGACGAACCCTATTTAAGGGGGGAAGAATTTGTAATGACTGGTAGTCTATAATACTATTGCAGTATAGTACTTTTACGTCAAGGGATGAAGATAACGTAATATAAATTATATTGGAGCATAAATATACTCACGGAACGACTTTGGAGACAAACGGTAAATTCTTCGAAATTCCGATACGAAATTCTATGAAGTTCCATTCCGTACGACTCATGATAATTAGGCTGTAACATTCTCATACGAACTCCGATTTTTATGAATTTTATATCGCCGGAGAGCTGAGATCGAGATTTACAACTTTCATGTTCATCATTTTTCAAAAACCGAACCATAAATGGGCTAAAAATACAGAAATGTTTTTTGATAAATAGTACCCGATGGCATTCTAGTAAATTCCATAAGCTTCTCCAATATTCTACACTTTTTTTTTAATGACCAACTATAAAAGGAAGACACTATTCACAAATACACGAATTGGAAACAAAAGAAAGAGGAAAACGTGGGAGCAAGAAGAAGAAGAAGGAGAAGAAGAAAAAAAGAAGAGGAAATGAAGAAGATGAAAAGAGAAACAAGAAAAAAGGATTATCAACCTCCAAGTTTGGAGAATTAAAGAAGAATCAAGCATGAAGAAGGTAAGAAAATGATCTTGACCCAAATTATGTATACTGAGTTTTGATGATTATAGTATGTGGGTAATTTGATTGTGATGATGATTGAGATGAGATTATTTTAAGAAATAGTGAGTGTGGGGAAACCCCAAATTACTAAATTTTGGTTATAAACTAATTGATTATATAGAATGGTTGTGAGGAAATGTTGAGAATGATATTGATGGTGTTTTGAATACTTATTGTTGTCAATTGCTTCTATAGAATGTTTGGGGAAAGTGTTGGGTAATTTGAGTATGAGGAAATGAAGAAAAAGACCTGAAATTTAACCTTACGTCACGACACAGAACACTCCGCGTTGCGACGTGATCTGGAAATTTTCCTAGAAATGCTTCTGGTCTGGTTCGCGTGGCGACGCGCCCTGACCTGCATCGTGACGCGAGGTCAAAAAATTCCCCAAATCCTTTTCTAACCATTTCAGGTTCACCTGAACACGTTAGAGGCTACCCTATAAGTCTCGTATCAACTCGTATGTACATTTTACATCATGATAAGAGTACGATACCCTCAAAATGATAGTCTTTACTTGAATAAACAAACTGAGATTGATTTTGATATATTTATTCTTAGTCCATTTTTTTAATCGAAACTATCGATGATAAATCATCGCAGGAACCCCAAGTTTCACCAGCGAAGTAAAGAAAGGCTAGCGGAACTCCAAGACAATGAGTGGACACTTCTCTTTTCAAGCTGACTTTCTTATTGATTTATTCACTTATTTTATATGAATTGAGACTTACTTTTTCACTTTTAAGGCGTTAGCCAATTTCTTTATCAGTTACATTTGTTCAGCATGTTTAAAAAATGGGTTGGAAAAGAAATGTTTTGTTTTTTTTTTTATAAAAAACATGAGTTTATGTTTTCGAGGCATAGGGGGAAAAACTCACCTCAGTATGTAACTTGTACAGACATGACATGGAATTGACGGACATCACATATGCACATGTAGAGGACTGGGGGGACAGTGATACGTAACGCCCATAGATCCTAGTTCAGGACTAGAGATGACAGATGCCCCTAGATCCTAGTTTCAGAGCTTTGAGGGAAGCATAGATCTGCACCCCCAGTTCTAGTTCAATGGCTTGGGGGACGATGATACGTAACGCCCCAAGATCACTATTTTCAGGGACAGTAGTGCATATCCATGACATTAGGACGTTACGTATCACCCTCCCCCAAGCCATCCTCAGTGATATGGGCTTCATTTTTTTTTGCCCCTGTCCTGGGACTTTTGTTTCTTCAATCCTTTGCCATGTGATCCTTTTTTCCACAGATGTAGCACTTCCCCTTGAACTTCTTGTTTGTTTAGGAAGAATCAGCTCCACTGTTCTTCTCTTTTTGCTACCCTTTCCACCCTCAATGATGTTGGCCTTAGACTCCACAGTCTTGTAGCTAGCCTTTTCGAACTTTATGTTGTACTCTTCGATCCTCAATCGAACTCCAAGGTCTTCAAGACTCATATGTTTCCTTTTGTGTTTTAGATAGCTCTTGAAGCCTTTCTATGATAGAGGAAACTTTTCAATGATTGTGGCAACTTGAAACATCTCGCAAAGTTTCATTCCTTCATCCAATATTTTATGAATGATCAATTGTAGTTCACTCAACTGAGACATCACCGTCCTTGAATCTACCATCTTATAGTCCATAAACCTATCCACGATAAATTTCTTCTGTCCGACATCCTCAATTTTGTATTTCTTCTCGAGAGATTCCCACAGAATCTTCGGAGAAGTCATGCCTTGGTACACATTATACATGGTATTCTCAAGTCCTCCCAAGAGGTAGTTCTTACACAAGACGTCGCTTGACGAACATGTCTCTTCTCGCAGTTGCTTGGCTGTTTTCATTTCTCCCTCCACAAGACCCGGAGGATCTTTGAGATACTTAGACAACTGCAACGTTTTCAGGTAGACCAACATTTTGCTCTGCCACTGTTTGAAATTTGCTATACCAAAATTATCAGGTTTCTCTCCATGAGCGACCGATATTGTGATATTTTCGCTAGCCATTGTAACTGGAAAAATGATAGTTATCAATAAGTCTACAAAAGATAAATCACACAACGATCAAACATAAGCTCTTGTTTAAGTGATACACTAAGAATTCACTTGTTTTTATATTGGACAGTAGTACCAAATAACACAAGTCCTTGAATTTATGACTAAGGTTTCTTATGATAAATGAATAAAGGAAAATTCCCAGAGGACGAGGGGGGGTCCGGTGTAACCATTTAAATCTCTGCCCACTTAGACTCTTATCGCCTTGTTAACATAATTTCCTTAAACACTTTCTCAATAGAATATCTTAGACGTTCCATCTTAGTATTCACTTCAATTCACGAATACAATAATAAATATGTGTAAATTTGTATGTGTATATATATAATTCAATCAAGCTTGGATGAAATTACTTGTGTAAATTACACTTTTAATTCTCAACCAAGTATGCAACATATAATTAATTTTCAACTTTATCACATTTATAGTCTATGTGTATGCTTGTGATAATTGAATACCCTAATATTAACTTAAACCTATACTACCAAGTTTTTAAAATTCAGTATATGATTTTACTAAGTTAACATTACTACATATATTCTATACATGTATATTATACTATAATATAAATTAATCTAAATCTATATTATTATTTTTGAATCTAAAATAATTTCAGGATTAATTACGTTAGTGTCACGTTCGTTCAGCCGTTCGAATGAAACTTTCCAGTGAGTTCACATTCTTGTTGCATTCGTAAACGTGTTCGAATGAAACTATCCAAAGGATTGGCGTTTGAGTTACGTTAGAATACGCGTTCAAACATTCCATTGTAGAAGACTGGAGTTCGAACGAAACTGCACAAAATAGAATTTTTACCTACACGTTCGTCGGACATTCGAACGCCAATGCGTATTTTTCATGCACATAACACATTTTCCAAGTATAAGACCTGGAAAAAAAATTTGAAGATGATCAAAAAATGAATCCAAGTCGAGTTGCCTCTGCCCTTAAGAACTTATTAGCCCCGCCTCGGTTCTCTACGGATATCTTCTGGCTAACGTTCTCCCAGGTTTACTTGGATGCTTCTTGTAAAAGGGGCACTCCTTATCACAAGAACTTGAACAAGAAAGATGGTGGAAACTCTCTCTTTTAAGATGACTCTCTAGACAAAATGAAAGACTTACATATATTTTTTTTGATTTTTCGAAATGAACTCAAGGCCTCTTAATTTATAGGCATGGAAAGGTGCCAATGTGGGCACCCTTTGGTTTAGGGTGTAACCCTTCTAAGGATTATTCCCTTTCCTTATGCCCTTTGAAGCCTAGAGACATATTCCTACACTTATAGGATATGTCCCTTCATCTTACTCCATTTTCCTTCAAGGTATTACTCAAGGGATATGTCTTTCCTACATTTTTCTATATATATTAGAGAATTTCCAACAATATAAGACTTTGATCCAGGATCATTCATGTGACAATATAAGAATTGAGGTACTTTATGCGATATAATCATATACTACTGGACCCAGACATAAATAAATTTATTGTAATATCCATTAGATAAAAAATTAATAAATGTCAACTATATGATCTTAATATTGGAATTAGTGCTTGGAGCGCCAATCTGAATAATGTATTGTATATTTTATTATTTATTAATAAAATAACTACATTTTCATTTCATACCTTATTAATGGCATTGTTATTATGCATATTAAATTCATTTATAAATATGCTGAGAATGACATCGACCTTAGAATAGTCTTGTAGTAATAATGGACACTATTGGTCCGACATTGGGATAGTATTACTATTATAAACTACTTTTAAAGTAAATATTCATAGTCGTTGGTTTTGAAATACAATCGAATTTCTATAACCTAAAAGACTAGCACATGTCATACATTGGAATTGGAGTTCCAATGGTTTAACCGGATGTATAATGAGCTTTGGAAGCTCGTATAGACATGTTTGTATTGGTTGGTGATAAGTGCGGTTTATATCCATTTATTCCTGCATTCTTAGCTTACTATTTTGTTAGATTCCGTGTCATTTTAATGTATTTTGTAGTTTCTTTTATGTTTTATTGATAGAAAGCATTGTAGAATGGATATTGGAGCAATTGGACTTATTTTGGGACCTTAAGGATGCATCGGAAGCACGCGGGAGAGCAAAATATACATAAATCACAATTCTGAAACTTTGGCCTAGCGTCGCGACTCCCATTTTAGCGTCGCGATGCCCAGATAGGATCCATACACGATTCCCGAGAGTTTATCATTGCAACACCACTTTCGGTGTCGCGACGCTACAATAGATGTCCAGAATCTTCAGTTTCAGTGTTCTACACGCATAATGATTCCAGGACTTCCCTATAAGAACTCCAAAACCCTAAAAAAGAGGCTAATACACAACTCAAGACTCAAAATACATATTTTAGAGAGATCTAAGGAAGAAGATTGAAGAGTGACAAGAGGAGACGAAGGCGGTGACATCCGAAGACGAAAGGATTCGATTCAGGTTTAATCTTCTAGTTTCTTTCTTTAAACTCTAATGATGTCCATTATGTTCTTGGCAATGTTTTCACTGTTTTATTATTTGGTCATGAACTAACTCTATTATTCTAGAGGATGATGTAGCCAATGCTTGAGGTTATGTATTGATTACCAATTTAATTGTATGAATTTTTATTTCAGTTTATTTATATTCTCTTGTGTTTAATGCTTCTAGTTTGTTTGCCACAAATTGAGATGGTGCATGTTTAGAATCTATCGCTCGGGAGAGAGGGATTTTGAATAGGATCTAGAGAATATAACCTAGGATATTTGTAGAGTTCGGAAGAATTTATAATCCATTTGAAGTCGTTAACAAAGAATTACAAAGCGTAATGAGTTATTGATTACTAGATTTTTATAGGGATATCGAGGTCGGTAATTAATAAACTTTTCACTATTGCTCGCTAGAAGGAGTGGAATACTATAGGATTCTTGGCTTATAAACAATGTAACTAAATAAGAATTGATTTGCATAGCAAATACATAAGGGATTGCTAGGTGAAATCAGACTCTAGAATCTCTCTCATATTGATCTTTTCTAAATTTAATATTTTCATATTTTGCTTATTTATTTTTTAGTTTTAGATTCAGATTATTTTAAATTGCTTCTAAATAAAGTTAGGTTTACTCATTATAGTACTTAGTGTGAGTTGAATACAATCCATGTGGGTTCGACACTCTTTCACTTATCTTTATTAAAACTTGACACCGTACACTTGCGGTACGATATAAAACATCACAATAAGTTTTTGGCGCCATTGACGAGGATTTTTAATTTAATTCACATTAATACTATTACCAAATAACCTTAGCTTTAATTTAGATTTTTATTTTTATTTATTAGTATTATTTTTATTGTTATTTTTAATTTTATTTTGGCACTTTTTCTTGTCTTTATGTGCTTCAGTGAATGCGAAGATCCACAAGTCTTGACTCACTTCTATTTGATCTAGAAATAGAAAGAACAACGAGGAGACAAATGGAACAAAGGAAATTTGATAAAGAATCAATGGCGGCTGAAAATATAGAGAACAATGTTAGTGTCCTACACATGCCAAAGATCTTCTAAGCGTGATTTGTGTGTGAATTAATCAAAGAAAGTTGCAGAACAAACTCACCTTGATCGGTTTTAGGATTTCAAAATTCCTTTGGATGTAGTAGCTCGAAGCTTGAAATCGAGTTCCAAACTCTCAGGTGAGTTTCCCTATCACCTTCACTTGACTCCTTATGTGCTAGCATGAACAAAGTTTGAAAGAAAAATTGATTTCCAAGAGAAGCAAGATGTTCGGCCATGGGAGAGGAGGGAGAAGAGAGATGAAGTTGTTTTGATAATTTTAGTTTTCTAAAAACTAATACCAAAAACAATAATTCAAAAAGTGTATATACTTTTTCCAAAAAGGCAAAGTGTGTTGGACAAGAAAGCTTTAAGAGCTCCCAACCACTTCCATCACTCAAGTGACTTGTTGATGTAAGTTGGTGGGTCCTACACTTAAATTCAAAATTCAAGTTGGGTTGCTCAACACACTTCGGGCTCGGTTTCGTTTAATCCGATTAAACGAATTTTTCGTCGCAACGTAATTAAATCCAATTTAATTAAATAATAATGCCTCGCAAAATTATTACGGAATTCGCTTACGAATTAATTCCAAATTAATTCGTTCGCTTGAATTAAAATCCAATTTAATTCCGCATTGAAATCCAATTTCAATAAATATATCCAATATATTATTGTAGCCCAAATAAATAAATTAAATAGAAAAATCCAATTTAATTATTAAATTTATTTTACCGATTAATTCCAAATTAATCATGTTCTCTCTTCTTCACGAATTAATCCCAGATTAATTCATGACGTAATTAATCCCAGATTAATTTTCTCTTGTTAATTAATCCCAGATTAAGTTTCTCTCTCATAATTAATCACAGATTAATTCTGTTCGAGTCAAATGTCATCGG
Source organism: Zanthoxylum bungeanum (assembly GCA_019454045.1). NCBI lineage: Eukaryota > Viridiplantae > Streptophyta > Magnoliopsida > Sapindales > Rutaceae > Zanthoxylum > Zanthoxylum bungeanum. Next base: position 139,797 of record SKCR01001889.1, on the reverse strand, counting down.
TGAATCTTTGGGAAGCGACCCAAGAGATCCCTGGATATGTTGGCAGTAAATATGGTCATCGGACTATCCGAATACGTGCGTACCTTGTACCATATTTTTACCGATTTACAAGACATGGTTGGCTTCTAGGAAAGCACCGTGCCTACCCAATTCTCCAGAATTATTCAACGAAGAATATGTAATCTTTATCAGGCGTAGTATACTTTATATTGCATATTACGATCCAGTATCAGATGTCACATGCTAGGCCTGGGGCTGAAATTGTGTCTGCCCCGTAGGAAGTATATATCGGATCACAAACAACTAGTCTCTATAATCGAATAATCATGACCTAGTCATACTATCCCGATAGCTGCAGCATTTAAGAGTACCAGTTCTGTATCCAGCGTGATCATCATCTCCATATGACTGAAGTGATACTTCCATCTTGACATCACACCCAACACACTACGAGTCTCAATATACCCAGAAGAGGCTTACACAGAACCAGTTAAAGCATCGGACTATCAAAACCAAAGTATACTGATTTTCACAAGTATTAGCGATGCAAGTCTCAGGTTAAGACAAAATACACCTACCCTGATTCGGATTCTCATAGACACATAGTCATACTACCAATGAGATTCCGATGGGACTATCCAGAGCGAAGCTGTTCCCGGTCCAACGGCTAACAGAACCTCCTATCACACTTGCATAAGTATCCAATACTTAAATATATGAGAACTATGTCGTTAAGCTTCCATAACGCGCACAAGTGCAATACTAGTTTATTCCGCATTATCGATATCCAGTCTCGATAATACTACGACTAGGGATATTTAATGATTATTAAACCTTTCGTGGATTAATAATGTCTCATATCTTATTAATCTGGTACTAATCATATGGACTTTTATCATTTATATATCCAAGTAATCCAATTACAAAATGATAAAAGAGCAATTTCCTTTGTCACATAGTTAATTTGTACAAAGAACATCATGTCTTTTAATTAATTCTTAAGGCATGGGCTTTGACCAATATGGATCCAATCCAAGATGCCAAGGCCCAATAAGGAATCATCATTTTGCCAAAAATCAATTTAGGCACATTAGGCCCAATTAAATCATTAAAGGCCCAAAAGTCATATTTGGACTTTATGGAAATGGTTTTGGGCCCAATTGGATCCAACCTAATTGTCCAAAACCAAATTTGGCCCAACCAAGCTCATTAAGCCCAATTACAACAAAATTAGTCCTATCCAATTTAAAGACTAATTTAATTAATATAACATTCCAAATACCACATTAATTTTAATTAAAGTGTAATAGCCATAATTAATTAGTTAAACTAATATTTCCAAAACATCAATTAAACTAATTAATCATGTTATAAATATTCAATTCATGTCCAACACAATTGAAGCAAAATCAATCCATTACACATGCTACATACTCACAGCAATATCATGAAATAACATTTAATTCCGATTTCAATCAAATTAAACCAACAATTAATATTCATTTCATACTTTAAACTCATCCAATAGTCTAAAATCAAAAATCACCATGAGAAATCCTAGGGTATAAGTTTCGGCCAAGGAGGGATTTTAGGGAAAATTAATCTAATCAATTTTTCTCAAATCCATTGATTCACAAATCCATTTTATCATCATCAAAGCTCAACCAAACAACCAATTTGAAGAAATCATGCTCCAAACACAAAATCCCCAAATTAAAGTATATAAACCCTATAATAAAATCAAGCTTAGATCTCGCTCTGATACCATTGTTAGTGTCCTACACATGCCAAGGATATTCTAAGTGTGATTTGTGTGTGAATTAATCAAAGAAAGTTGCAGAAAAAAACTCACCTTGATCGGTTTTAGGATTTCAAAATTCCTTTGGATGTAGTAGCTCGGAGCTTGAAATCGAGTTCCAAACTCTCGGGTGAGTTTCCCTATCACCTTCACTTGACTCCTTATGTGCTAGCATGATCAAAGTTTGAAAGAAAAATGGCTCTTCAAGAGAAGCAAGATGTTCGGCCATGGGGAGGAGGGGGAGAAGAGAGATGAAGTTGTTTTGATAATTTTAGTTTTCTAAAAACTAATACCAAAAATAATAATTCAAAAAAGGTATATACTTTTTCCAAAAAGGCAAAGTGTGTTGAACAAGAAAGCTTTAAAAGCTCCCAACCACTTCCATCACTCAAGTGACTTGTTGATGTAAGTTGGTGGGTCCCACACTTAAATTCAAAATTCAAGTTGGGTTGCTCAACACACTTCGGGCTCAATTTTATTTAATCCGATTAAACGAATTTTCCGTCGCAACGTAATTAAATCTAATTTAATTAAATAATAATTCCTCACAAAATTATTACGGAATTCGCTTATGAATTAATTTCAAATTAATTCGTTTGCTTGAATTAAAATCCAATTTAATTCCGCATTGAAATCCAATTTAAATTAATATATCCAATATATTATTTTAGCCCAAATAAATAAATTAAATAGAAAAATCAAATTTAACTATTAAATTTATTTTACCGATTAATTCCAAATTAATCGCGTTCTCTATTCTTCACGAATTAATCCCATATTAATTCATGACGTAATTAATCCCAGATTAAATTTCTCTTTGTTAATTAATACCAAATCAATTCTTGCCGTAGTTAATCCCATATTAATTTTCTCTCTCATAATTAATCCCAGATTAATTCTGTTCGAGTCAAATGTCATCGGTGAATCTTTGGGAAGCGACCCAAGAGATCCCTGGATATGTTGGCAGTAAATACGGTCATCGGACTATCCGAATACGTGCGTACCCTGTACCACGTTCTTACCGATTTACAAGACAAGGTTGGCTTCTAGCAAAGCACCGTGCCTACCCAATTCTCCAGAAATATTCAACGAAGAATATGTAATCTTTATCAGACGTAGTATACAGTGTATTGCGTATTACGATCCAGTATCGGATGTCACATACTAGGACTGGGGCTGAAATTGTATCTGCCCCGTATGAATCGGATCACAAGCAACTAGTCTCTATAATCGGATAATCATGACCTAGTCATACTATCCCGATAGCTGCAGCATTTAAGAGTATCAGTTCTGTATTCTGCGTGATCATCATCTCCATATGACTGAAGTGATACTTCCATCTTGACATCACACCCAATACACTACGATTCTCAGTATACCCAGAAGAGGCGTACACAGAACCTGTTAAAGCCTCGGACGACCAAAACCAAAGTATACTGATTGTCGCAAGTATTAGCGATGCAAGTCTTAGGTTAAGACCAAATACACCTACCCTGATTCAGATTCCCATAGACACATAGTCATACTACCAATGGGATTCCGATGGGTCTATCCAGAGCGAAGCTGTTCCCAGTCCAACGGCTAACAGAACCTCATATCACACTTGTATACGTATCCAATACTTAAATATATGAGAACTATGCCGTTAAGCTTCCATAACACGCACAAGTGCAATGCTAGTCTATTCCACATTATCGATGTCCAGTCTCGATAATACTACGACTAGGGATATTTAATGATTAAACCTTTTGTGGATTAATACTGTCTCATATTTTATTAATCTGGTACTAATCATATGGACTTTTATCATTTATATATCCAAGTAATCCAATTACAAAATGATAAAAGAGCAATTTCCTTTGTCACATAGTTAATTTGTACAAAGAACACCATGTCTTTTACAAATAGTGATGCTATAGGTCATAATTGTCCAACAAACAAACCACACTAAGTGGCAATCAAAGATCATTTTAAACCAGTCATTGACGATAACTATTCTGAGATTGCGCACACACCAATCAATGTCAATAACTTTGAGCTAAAACCTGCATTGATCAACATGGTGCAAAAGAACCAGTTTGAGGGTTCAGCTGTAGAGGATCCCAACGTGTAATTACGAATGTTCTTGGAGATGGAAGATACAATAAAGATGAATGGAGTCACTAAAGAGATCATCAGGCTACGCTTGTTCCCATTCTCTTTAAGGGACAAAGCAAGAGGTTGGTTACAATCAATACCGATAAGGAGCATCCTGACATGGCAGGGTATGGCTACAAAATTTCTTGCAAGGTTCTTTCCACCCGCTAAATCAGCCCAATTGAGAACAAAAATAAGTAAATTTAGGCAGTTGGAGACTGAGAATCTATATGAGGCCTAAGAACGCTTTAAAGACCTACTTCGAAGGTGCCCACAACATAATTTTGAAGAATGGGTTCAAATTCAGTTTTTCTACAATGGGTTGAATAGTTCAAATAGGACCATGGTCGATGTAGCTGCTGGAGGAATTTTGTTCAAGAAATCTGCTGAAGACGCCTATGTTTTATTAGAGGATATGGCCATCAATAACTTCCAATGGCCAAATAAACGCACTACTGTGCCTAAGGTGGCTAGTATATACGAGGTGGATCCTATTGTTGCACCTACAGCTCAAGTGTCATCCCTCATGACTCATCCAGCAACATTGACCAATCAACAGGGCCAACCATTTATTGAAGCTGCTGATGCTAATAAAATGTTCTTACTTGACGGAGGATATGAGCAAGTCCAATATGTGAACAATCGGAACTTCAACAACTATAGAGGCAATCTTATGCCTAACAATTATCATCCGAACTTGTCATATGCTAGCACAGAGAATGTCTTGTATCCTCCTTCTGGCTTCAACAATCAAATATCATAGCAGAAACCTTCTCTAAAAGACCTCATGAGCACATTTTTTGTAAAAACATCATAGAGGTTTGGGAAGAACGAGTCGAGGCTGAACAACATTGAAACACGTATGGGCAATATATGGGCAACAATGAATTCCTTAGAAGTGCAGATTGCGCATATTGCTTCTTCCATGACTAATCAACAGAAAAATGGGCATTTCCTATTAATACTAAAGTCAACCCCAAAGAGCAGTGTCAAGCCATAACCCTCAGAAGCAGAAAAGAGATTAAATATACCTCTCAGGACTTAGGCAGTAAAGAAAAAGAAGCGGCATTTCAGGAGGAAACAGTAATAGAAGAAAAGAACAGTGCAATAGCTCCTCCATATAAGCAACCACCTATCCCAAAGAAACCTTTGCCACATCCTCAATGCTTTTAAATGATGAAATTGGATAATCAGTTTGCCAAATTCCTTGACATCCTTAAAAAGATCCATATCAATATCCCATTCATAGATACATTAGAACATATGCCTAACTATATGAAGTTTATGAAGGAGATAATGTCAAAGAAAAGGAAGCTGGGAGATTTTGAAACAATAGCACTCACAGATGAGTGTAGTGCCATCATACATAAGAAGCTTCCTCCAAAGCTTAAAGATCCTGACAGCTTTACCATTCTGTGCACTATTGGAAATCGATATTTTGGTAAGGAACTATGTGATTTGGGGGCAAGTATCAATCTCATGCCCTTATCCATTTACAAATAGTTGGGCATAGGTGAGGCAAAGCCAACCATAGTCACATTGCAGCTAGTAGATAGATCCCTCACCTACCCGAGATGAATAGTAGAGGATGTGTTGGTTAAGGTGGATAAGTTTTATTTTCTTGCTGACTTCCTTGTCCTTGATATAGAGGAAGACCATGACGTCCCAATCATCATTGGGAGACATTTCTTGGCAAAAGACAGAGCGATCATTAATATGCAGAAATGTGAATTGAAAATGAGAGTTCAAGATGAAGAAGTCACCTTCAGTGTTTCAAAGCCATGCCGAGTCCTCATGGTGATGCAGAATGTCACATGGTAGATATTATAGAGAAGTGAGTTACAAACACGCAGGGTGAATCAGTATTTTAGCAACCTATGAGCATAATACAGCCGTGCATAAAAGAAGATTCTCTACAACCAGTCCTAAAACCGATCCAAATGCACCGCAAAACGAGGAAATCAAGAGTCAGTGCTCACTTGAAGATGATCTCTGGAAAGCTCAAAAAGTGGTCAAGTCAATTTTGTCACATGTGCAGTCCAAAATTTCAACCATCAGTGGACCTTGGAGAACCATCCAAGGATAAATTGCCACAGCCTACCAAGCTGTCTTTTTCATGTCATAACAACTGGTGGATACCAAAGAAGAAGGCACATGAGACTACCTGGTTTGCTATAATGAAGCCACCATGGCCACTTAGGTGGTTGTGTTTTCCTGAAGACGTTAAACTTAGCGCTAGCAAAGAGGCAACCCTTGCATTTGTATTTGTTTATTTTTATTTTTCTTTAATTTTGTTTTATTTTATTGTGTGTTATTTATTTTTTTTATTAGTTTGCATGCTATTTATACAGAATTTAGTGCAACCCGCGCAATCAAATTCTGACCAGCAGGAGCCTGATCAACTCCATGCACGGTAGTGTTGTTCCTTACTCTTGTTTCTTTATGTTTATCTTACATTGAGGACAATACAAGTTTTAAGTTTGGGGGTGTGTGCATGTAGTGATAGTCCCTGTTAGTTAAAAAAAAATTGTTTTTTTAGTCATCAATAGTAAAACATATGTCCAAATGATGAGGTTTGTTTACTTTAGATGAAATCTTAGAAATGATAAGTTTCCAATATACTTTTATCTGATGCCTTGATTAGGTAATTTAGGTTAGACTCGTAAGCACCTAATAATAGGTTTCTAGTAGTAAGAACCTAGGTAGTTGGCAAAGTGACTAGTTGAAAAGATTGCTTGCTGATGAATGACCATTTACTTAGATGTCTATCTCGATTTGCTAGTGTAATGATGTATAGTATGGTTAAAAATAAAAGAAAAAAAATTGATTGAAAAAGAATGAAAGCATGAGAAAAGAAAGAAAAAAAAGTTAAATCACATATAATCGATAAGCGTGAAACTACCCATGGGCGAGTGTTAGGACCACCATGAGGAGCAATTCTACCTTAAAAGGTAGGTGTGTCAAAAAAATGAAAAAAGGAAAAAGAAGAAGAAAATCGTACCATATTGAGCATAGAATAGGAAAATATATAGTACTTTAGAGATATCTTGTTTGGTTTGACCCATCATATCTCAATTTTGAGACGAAATCATTGAGTTGGCTTACTTAAGAGTCGAGCTGTGAATGAACCTTTACACACACACACTTTCAGTCTGACTTAGATGATTTATTCAAGAATTTGGATTTAGTTGCATTGAGTACTTTGAAGGTTCTTTGATTTCATTGTTAGACAGTCTTTGAGGACAATAGTATGCATAGCTATCAGGACTATTTTCTTTGATTTTATTATTTTTATATTTTTGCATGATTGTGTGTGAATGACGTTTGTGGGTGTCATTGATGTAAACCCTCGCGAGACTATAACTCATCCACTAAGGCCGTCTAGGGGTTTAAAAGCTTGTTGCGTACGCTAAATACAATCGTGATCCCACAAAAGTGGCCTAGTTAATTTTTTTACTTTGTTTGTTTATTTATTTAATTTTTATTTAGTCTTTTGCTCGGGACTAGTAAAATCTTAAGTTTAGGGGTGTTTGTTAAGTGCGGTTTATACCCACTTATTCCTGCATTCTTAGCTTACTATTTTGTAATATTCTGTATCATTTTATTGTATTTTGTATTTTTTTTTATGTTTTATTGATAGAAAGCATTGGAGAATGGATATTGGAGCAATTGGACTTATTTTGGGACCTTAAGGACGCATCAGAATCACGCGGGAGAGCAGAAAATACACAAAATCACAATCCTAAAATTTTAGCGTCGCGACACCCAGACAGGATCCATACACTATTCTCAAGAGTTTAGCATCATAACGCCACTTCCGATATCACGACGCTGCGGCATATGTCTAGAATCTTCAGTTTTCAGTGTTCTACATGCATAAGGACTCCAGGACTTCCCTATAAATACATAAGCTCGTCCAAAACCCTAAAAGGGAGGGTAATACACAACTCAAGACTCAAAATACATATTTTAGACAGATCTAATGAGGAAGATTGAAGAGTGAAAAGAGGAGACGAAGACGGTGACATCTGAAGACTGATGGATTCAATTTGGGTTTAATCTTCTGGTTTCTTTCTTTAAACTCTAATGATGTCCATTATGTTCGTGACCATGCATTCATTATTTTATTATTTGGTCATGAACTAACTCTATTATTCTAGAGGATGATGTAGCCAATGCTTGAACCTATGTATTGATTGTCAATTTAATTATAAGATGTTTGATTTCAATTTATTTATAATCTATTGTGCTTAATGCTTCTATTTTATTGGCCAGAAATTGAGATGATGCATGTTTAGAATCTATCGCTCGGGAGAGAGGGATTTTGAATAGGATTTAAGGAATATAACCTATGAGATTTGTAGAGTTCGGGAGAATCTATAATCATTTTGAAGTCGTTAACAACGAATCACAAAGCGTAATGAGTTATTGATTACTAGATTTTTATAGGGATATCGAAGTCGGTAATTAATAATCTTTTCACTATTGCTCGGGAGAGAGAGTGGAATACTATAGGATTTTTGGCTTATAAACAATGTAACTAAATAAGAATTGATTGGAATAGCAAATACATATGGGATAGCTAGGTGTAATCAGACTCTAGAATCACTCTCATATTGATCTTTTCTAAATTTAACATTTTCATATTTTGTTTATTTAGTTTTTAGTTTTAGATTCAGATTATTTTAAATTACTTCTAAATAAAATTAGGTTTACTCATTATAGTACTTAGTGTGAGTTGAATACAATCTCTGTGGGTTCGACACTCTTTCACTTATCTTGTGGGTTCGACACTCTTTCACTTATCTTTACTAAAACATGACACCGTACACTTACGGTACGATATAAAATATCACAATAGTTGGACCGAATATTTAATGACTCATATGTGATTCTTAATAGTTGGAAGTACACACCACCATCAAAAGGAATCTCATCTAGTCGAGTAACATATGTGATCCTTTGACTATAGGATAACATTGATTTTGTGTGACATCCTCCACACTTTGATGCCATGTATGTCAGAAACCTTTCATGTTATGGGCTCTAGATGTTCGTTGGGGTGGGCCGATGCACTCGTTAATCAAGTGCGAAACATGATAGGATTTGTCGGCCCGTATGTTTACCATAAGGGATTTAGGTATCCATTTGAGTAAGTCATGATTCTTCAAGACTTTGGCCAAAGTCGATAACATAGGGTGGATCACATCAGTTGTAAAGAATCGTGGACATGTCGACATGAGATGTGCTCCTCAGAAACTTGACGGTGTATTCTATGTTTCCTAATAACAACTTGGATAGCCTACAGCGGAGGGAATGATAAATATATGTGATGACCTCGACTTGGATAGTTCAAAAAGGTCGTTCGTGTTCTTCCCAAATTCGGAGGTGGTAAAATTGTGTACATATTAGCTAGGCTTATATGACGAACGTGCTTGAACTTAGTGAGTCCCATTATGAAGTGTACTCGTTGAGTAACTTCGGTGGCCGATAATTTTTTGATAATAAATAATATTCGATATTATAATTATCAACTAATATAATTAAGTATTATTGAATAACATTGATTATTTACTTTGACTTAATTGGATTAATCTAAAATTTACACAATGGTTTTGTCATAATTTCATAAATATCTCTATCATTTGTGGATATTTTGGTAATTATAAATATATAATTATAGGTGTATTTGGCTTGATTTAATTGGATTAGATCAAAGTGGTAGACATGTAACTAATCCATTAATTATACTTTGTCATGATTTAATTGGATTGAATCAAAGTGGTAGACAAAGGTGATTAGTCCTACCTAATTGTACATATTTGAAAAAATTAGATTAAAGCCACATAAATGTTGATTAGAACTTTTATAAATTAAAAATTGCCTAAGTTTTGCTATAAATAGCAAGCTTGTGAAAATTAAATACAAGTAATTCTTGGAGAAATTAGCCCAAGTTAGAGAAGTGTTTAGAGAAACTTTGGAAGATCTCTACAACATTTCATCTAGGAGAAAGTAAGATTGGATCTTGGAGAGAAGCCTACTAGCATTGGAATCAAGATTGGATCCTGGAGTCAAGCTTGCAAACCTTGGAAGTTATCCAACAATTTCAACAATGAGAAAGAGATTGGATCTTTATATCAACCTTACTAGGTAAGTGTGATCTTCTCTTAAGCTATGTTCTTCATTAGTGAGTTTTTCATTAGTGAGACATATAGTGATAAATTATGTATTGGATGCATAATTACATAGCTTAAAATTGAAATTAGGCTAATGAATTGTGTTAGTATACTTTGGAAGTATAAACACAATATGTTTGTAATTGGGTCAAAGATGTTCATGTTGGACATGGAACAATTAATAAGAGTTTGGAACTCTAAATTAAAGCTTAGAGCTAAGGCTACCATTCTAGAATCACTTGACCACCTTTGAGTAACCTAAAATTGTTCATGAGTCATTTCATTGTGGGATTCTAAATTGGTTTGTGTTTTGATTCAATCAAATACATATAAGAATTTAGAATACATGTATATTAGTTGTATAACATGTGTTGATGATGGTTATGATGCTAAAATTAGATTTTAGGTGTGTTTGAAATATTAGGACAAAATTGGAAGTGTTTAATATTGGTTTGAAGTTGAAATTGCTCACTGCCTAGGGCAGAGTCGCGACTATGACCTCCAACGTCACGACACTGAGCATCAGACATAGGAGCATCGCGATGTCCACCCTTCCAAATCGTGATGCCGAGATGTTCAACTCTCGCAGTTGCTCTCATAGTTTGGGGTGTCTCGACGCCTAAGCCTTTGCGTCGAGACACGAGGGGCTGATGAACACTGAACCTTCATTTTCTCCATTTAGGTCTCCATTTTGTCCTACGGACTCGAAACGAAATGTTGTTTTATATAAAATATTTTAAAATACACCCATACTAGATATCCATGGGTTAGACCCACTTTTGCTGTGCGGGGCATCGATCCGACCCTAAGGGTTCCACATCCATCCTAACATAATGGTATCAGAGCAAGGCTTAATCACACAACACATGTTGCATGTTTGATATATATTTGAATCTATGACTCAGTATTTTAATTTAATTATGCATAAGTCACATTGGATATGTATTGCATGTTTTAAATTAAAATTTTGACATAATTATGTTAATGACTTGATTGTCATAAATCTCTCATGATTAGATGATTAATTTACTTTAAGTAATAATATTAGTAATATTAGAGCATAATTGGAAGGTCTGTCTTGTCAATACAGAGATGAATGGGTTTTTACTAATTATATCCAAGACTATTATTATTGTGAGGGTATAAGTGCTCTCGGGAGGTAATTCGGGTAAACGTAACGGAACGCGGAAAATCAAAATTTTTCGATTTCAATTAATTTTCCTGGGTAGTTAAAATAAACTAATTTATTTCAATTACTCAATACTTAAAAACTAAAATTTTTACCCAAAAATCAGATTTTTCCGTAATTACCATTTTGCCCCAAAACTTTATATTTTAATCATTTTAGTCCTAAATTGTCAAATATAATTCTAATTGATTCCAAATCAATTCCAAAATGATTTGTTCATGTCTTATACATGAAAATACAGTTTGCAACTCAAGAAAATAATTTTTCCTCTTATTACCGAATGGTCCCTCAACTTTCAAGAATTTGCAATTTGGTCTTTTTTGTTCAAAACATGCCAAGATCAAATCCAAAAATTTCCAAATTTAATAAACATCATATATACATCAAATACCATCACATATATGAAAATCCCCAAATTTGGTGAAGGTTAAAAACCCTAATTTTATAATTTCACAAATTAACAAAATTAACACCAAATTAATTAAATTCAATACTTTAATTCAATTCCCACAACACCAAACAAGCCTCAACATCATGAAACAACTCAAGAAAAATTCTAGGTTAATCATGAGTGGCTAAGTAACTCTAGAATGGAAACTTCCATCAATATGGCAAAAAGAAAGCTTTATAAACAATTTTAAGCATTCTAAATTAACATAAATGCTTCCATCTTTCAATCAAGCTCCCAATCATCAAAACAAAACCATAAGAAAGTAGAGAAGAAACTAAGCTACACATGTTGAAGCTTATGATCTTAGAAATAATTTTCAAGAAGAATAAAGTTTGAAAATCCTTACCAAATTTCCAAAAATGCAAGCTTTTATTCTTTCTTCTCTTTTCCTCTCTTTCTCACTTTGTATTTGATTTTTAGGGTTCTTGAATTATGAAACAAAAATGAAAAGGATGGCTTTTATATTTTTTCTCAAAAACCACGAAAATTGGCAAAAACAAATACAAGCCAAATGTTTTATTTTTATTTCATTAATTAATTGGAAAAGGATTTAATGAAAATTTGTGGTAACAAATCATCAAACAATTTGATGTTTATCATAAATAATCCAATTATATTCCATTTTATCCAATAAAAATTGGCCATTTTATCCAATTAAATAAAGCCATTTATCTTACTTTATTAAAGTAAAAGATATTTAATTATTTAATTAATTTAATTATTCAACATTTGAATAATCAAATAATTAAATACAAATATATCAAATATATGTATTATATTTACATTAAATAATCAAAATACATATATTAATAATAAATGTCAAATATCATAATTCGACATTTAATAAATGGCCAAAAGATCTCAAAAGCATGTATTTTCGTTTAACTGTTAAATGACTTATAAATAATCAGTATTATTTATAAAAGTTTCCTTAGTGCCCTACGCGTATATCTCATTAGTGAGACTCTCTAGGTTCAGACATATCCGTCAAGAAATCTAATTTCGTGTCCATAATCTACCCACCCGTAAATTATGACGAACACGGATAAAATCTCTGAACCATATAGGTCGAGGTCACTGCATACGTATAATCCTTCCGTCACAGGTATTCGGATTATCCCAGAGATATAGATATACACGTCAAATATCTTTAGATATAATCTCGTCGACAATTCTATTAGCAATCTCTTAAATAACACTTAGAATTAATTTCTACAGTGTATCACGGGCCCATGGATTTAACAGATTGCTAATTCCATAATGGATACCTATGCTCTGTACACAGAACTGACGGATCCTATCTTGATACGCACATGATATCATGGGGATCAGTCCACACCCAACGAACATGCGGAGGTCTGATCTAAATAGATCGGTGACATGACTGCCATCAAAGTGTGGATGATACCTCATATATCCACAGTGGTATCTCAAGTTGAAGTATCACTATGCTCACTCAACCCGAGAAGATTCTTATTGACGTTGGTGTACCATCTATTAAGAATCTTCAGTGAGTCGTTCAGTGTTTATCTGATATAAACACCTACGTGTCTATATGAGTCTCCCGAGAGTCATGGTTCATTGAGAAACCATTAGAATCCAACATTCCAATATACGACACGTACCGGTCTCAGCGGGTTTACTTACTGATCAAGTAAGTGTAAACCTTGATCATGAATAGTTAAAGAATGATACTGTTATGATATTGCTCAATGTCAGTTGTGACGCTTTTGAAACTGTATCATAACCAATCACTCTATGGTCATTTACGTCTTTACCATATAATAAAAGAATTTATATTACATAAACTATTTATTTTATTCATTAATAAAATATACACAAGAGTATTTACAGGGAAATACATAAGAAATTGGCGCTCAGAGCACCAACCCTAACATAAATATAGGTTTGTTAGATATCCTCAAAAATTCTTTTAGATATCAATTCTGTGATTATGAGCAACGAAATGTATTTGTTGTTCGGCTTGCCACTTTTCTTGAAAAGGAATTTATGAGAAATAATGGGAATTGTAGAAAGATTGAACTCGATGAGTTTGATCCCAATAGTAAGGAACATGAGATGGAACCAGAGATCCAACTAGTTGAAGAATATACAACACAAGTTTTACGTAATTCGAATAGAATATCAAAGTCTACTGAGAGATTATTTTTAACATCTGATGTGAGCCTTGATGTTCTCTTCTTGGAGGAAACTGATTAGATTACATATAAAAAAATAATATTGGATATCGATTCGGGAAAATGGCAGGAAGCCATGAAGTCCGAGATGAATTCTATGCAAGATAATCAAGTCTGTGACTTAGTTGAACTTCCTGAAGGAGTTAGACCTATTGGTTGTAAATGGGTTTACAAAAGGGAGAGAGGGCCAGATGGAAAGGTGGAAACCTTTAAGGTCTGACTTGTAGCGAAAGGTTACACTCAACATCCTGGGATAGACTATGAAGAAACTTTTTCACCAGTAGCCATGCTAAAATCCATTAGGATTCTTTTAGCCATTGCTGCATATCACGATTATGAGATATGGCAGATGTATGTGAAAACCGCTTTCCTAAATGGATTCCTTGAGGATGATATCTATATGGAACAACCAGAGAGATTCGTATATAGTGAGACTTCAAACTTGGTTTGTAAGCTCCAGAAGTCTATTTATGGACTTAAACAGGCATCCCGAAGCTGAAATCGTCATTTTGATGAGATAATTATATTATCCGGATTCATAAAAAATGAGAAAGAATCGTGTGTTTATAAGAAAGTTAGTGGGAGCATGATAGTTTTCCTAGTTTTGTATGTAGATGACACTCTTATCAGTGGAAATGATATATGATTGATGCAAAATGTAAAAGCCTACCTTTGCAAGAACTTCTCCATGAAAGACATGAGTGGAGCTTCATATATACTAGGTATAAGGCTCTACCAGGATAAATTTAGGAAGCTTATAGGGTTGTCGCAATCGATGTACATGGATACGATGTTAGAAAGGTACAGCTTTACCAAATACAAGGCAATAAATGTGCATTTCCGATACGACATATATCTTTTGAAGAAAATGGCACCTCAGACTGAGGAAGAAAGAATTAGGATGTCTAACTTATCACATGCTTTTTGTATTGGAAGTATTATATATGTTATGCTATGTACGAGACCTGTCATTAGTTTCAGAGTCAGTGTGACTAGCCGATATCAATCTGATCTAGGTAATGATCATTGGCAGATGTGAAACATATCCTGAAATATCTTAAGGGTACTAGGGATAAGTTTCTTATATATGGAGAAGATGAGCTACAAGTTAAGGGTTATACAGACTTCGACTTCCAGAGAGATCCAGATGATATAATGTCTACATTCGACTACATATTTACCCTTAATGGCGGTGCAATTAGTTGGCGATATTCAAAAAAAGGCTCAATAGCTAATTCCACCATTGATGCATAATTTATAGCGGCTTCAGAAGCTGCTAAGGAAGCTGTTTGGATTAGAAATTTTATCACATAACTTGACGTTGTGTCTAGTATTGCGGATTCGATCCCATTGTACTGTGATAATAACAGATCCATCACGCAGGTTAAGGAGCTGAGGGCGCATTCCAAGTCTAAACATGTGGAAAGGAAATATCACGTGAGATCATTGAATGAAATGACATAGTGGTGTTGAGGGGTAAATGACTAGACAACATAGCAAACCCACTTACAAATGCCTTACCTCCTAAGTTTTTTGATAAACATGTGGAAGAGATGGAACTATGGTATCATCCAGATTGGCACTAAGCAAGTGAGAGTTTATTGGAGTTAGTACTTGGAGCGCTAATCCGAATAATGTATTGTACATTTTATTATTTATTAATAAAATAACTACATTTTCATTTCATACCTTATTAATGGTATTGTCATTATGCATATTAAATTGATGTATAAATATGATGAGAATGACATCGACCTTAGAATAGTCTTGTTGTAATACTAGACATTAAGTGGTTCGACATTGGGATAATATTACTATTATAAACTATTCTTAGAGTAAATATTCCTAGTCTTTGGTTTTGAAATACGGTCGAATTCATTTAACCTAGAAGACTAGCACATGTCGTATATTGGAAATTGAGTTTCAATGGTTTAACCCGATGTATCATGAGCTTTGGAAGCTCATATAGACGTGTGGGTATTGGTTGGACCGAATACTAAATGACTCACATGTGATTCCTAATAGTTGGAAGTACACACCATCGTCAATAGGAATCTCCTCAAGTCGAGTAGCATATGTGATCCTTGACTATATGATATCATTGATTTTGTGTGAGATCCTCCATACTTTGATGCCATGTATGTCAGAAACCTTTCATGATATGGCCTCTAGATGTTCGTTGAGTATGGACCGATACACTTATTAATCAAGTCCGAATCAAGATATGATTCTTCGGCCCGTATGTGTACCATAAAAGGGGTTTAGGTATCTATTTGAGTAAGTCATGATACTTAAAGACTTTGGCCAAAGCCAATCACTTAGGGTGGATCTCATCAGTTGTAAATAATCGTGGACATATCGACATAAGATGTGCGCCTCGAAAACTTGACGGTGTATTCTATGTTTCCTAAGCATAACTCGGATAGCCTACAACGGAGTGGTTAATAAACATATGTGATGGCCTTGAATCTTATAGTTCAGAAATTTCATTTGTGTTGTTCGTGAATTCAGAGGTGGCCGAATTGCGTACATATTAGCTAGGCTTATATGACGAACGTGTCTGAACTTATAGAGTCCCAATATGAAGTGTACTCGTTGAGCACTTGGATAGCCGATAATTTTATATAATAAATAATATTTGATATTATAATTATCAATTAAGATAATTAAGTGTTATTGAATAACATTGATAATTTACTTTAACCTAATTGGAGTAATTGGATTAATCTAAAATTAACACAAGGGCTTTGTCATAATTTCATAAATATCTCTACCATTTGAGGATATTTTGGTAATTATAAATATGTAATTATAAGTGTATCTGACTTGATTTAATTGGATTAAATCAAAGTGGTAGACAAAAGTGATTAGTCACACCTAGTTATAAATATTTGGACAAATTAGATTAAGTCCATATAAAAGTTGATTAGAACTTTATTAATTAAAAATTGCCCAAGATTTTCTGTAAATAGCAAGCTTGAGTAAAGGTTTTAATTACACTTATGAAGCTAAATACAAGTAATTCTTCGAGAAATTAACATATGTTAGAGAAGTGTTTACAGAAGCTTTGGAAGATCTATACAACATTTCATCTAGGAGAAATCAAGATTGGATCTTGGAGTGAAGCTTGCTAGCATTGGAATCAAGATTGGATCTTCGAGTCAAGCTTGCAAACCTTGGAAGTTCTCCAACCATTTCTACAGGGAGAAGGATATTGGATCTTTGTATCAACCTTACTAGGTAAGTTTGATCTTCTCTGAAACTATATTCTTCACTAGTGAGACATATAGTGATGAATTATGTATTGGATGCATAATTACATAGCTTAAAGTTGAAACTAGGCTAATGAATTATGTTAGGATGCTATGGAAGTATAAACACAATATGCTTGTAATTGGGTCAAAGATGTTCATGTTGGACATGAAATAATTAATAAGAGTTTGGAACACTAGATTAAAGCTTAGAGCTAAGGCTACCATTCTAGAATCACTTGACCACATTTGAGTGACCTAGAATTGTTCATGAGTCATTTTATTGTGGGATTCTAAATCAATATGTGTTTTGGTTCAAACAAATGCATATATGAATTTAGAATACATGTTTGTTAGTTGTATAACATGTTTGATGATGGTTATGATGCTAAAATTGGATTTTAGGTGTATTTGAAGTATTAGAAGAAAATTGGAAGTGTTTAGTATTAGTTTGAAGTTGCTCACTGCCTAGGATAGCGTCACAATTGTGATCTTCCAGCGTCCCGATACCGATCATCAGACCTAAGAGAATCGCGATGCCCACCCTTCCACATCGCGACGTCTGGACGTTCAGCTCTCGCAATTGCTCTCACAGTTTGGGGCGTCTCGACGCCCAAGCCTCCGCATCACGAAGCGCAGGGTTGATGAACACTAAAGCTTCATTTTCTCCGCTCTGGAGTTTCCGGACTCCATTTTGGTCTCCGTTTAAATGGAATGTAGTTTTACATAAAATATTTTAAAATACACCAATGCTAGATATCCACGGGTTAAACTCACTTCCGCTGCGCGGGGCATCGATCCAACCCTAGGGGTTCTACATCCACCCCAACAGTTAAATAAGTTGATCTCAAACTTAAGTATACTATGAACTCATTCATGGCATGTTATGTCCTTTAATTTGAATGGGTGAGATCAGTGTTGAGTTATTGGTCAATAACTTTATACTTTGGGGACATGGTTTGATGTGTAGCTTTTGAATGTTTTACATAGACATAGAATCCACTTATTCTCGCGGGAAGTAGATGAGTATCTCATTTAAAGGTTAATTCAGTATTTGAATGATTAGAGCACTCAAGTATTTCTATTGTGAATAGAAAGATTAAATTCATAATGGTTATTAATAAACCATTCATTATAGAACTAATGGTACTTTAAGCATAAGAAATAATTAGAAAGATATAACAGATATTATGACCCGATTTTAAATATGAAATACTCGTGGAGAGCTAACCTGTTATTAAAACTAAATAATTTATGTTGTTTTCAAAAATAAAATATTTGATCAAATATCTTTGAAATTTGATTTCAAAGATTATTTGGATATTAATGTTGGACAATTATGACCCATAGCGTCACTATTTGTACAGATCATGATATTGTTGTACAAATTAACTATGTGACAAAGGAGATTGCACTCTTATCATTTGTGATTAGATCACCTAGATGTATAAATGATAGGAGGTCTCTATGATTTGTTTCTGGATTGAGAATGATATGAGACAATATCAATCCACAAAGGATAAATCATTAAATATCCCTAGTCAGAGTATTATCGAGATTGGACATCGATGAATACGTAAAAGACTAGTATTACACTTGTGCGCGTTGTGAGGGCACAATGTCATATTTCTCATATATTTGGGTATATGATACTCATGCAAGTGTAATATGAGGTTGTGTTTTACCGATGGTACGGGAAACAGCTTCACTCTGGATAGACCCCCTCGAAATTCCATTGGTAGTATGACTATGTGTCTATGGAAGTCCGAAATCAGGGTAGGTGTATTTGGTCTTAACCTGAGACTTGCACCGCTAATACCTGCGACAATCAATATACTTTGGTTGCGGTCGTCCAAGACTTTAACAGGTTCTGTGTACGCCAATGATGGGTATATTGAGAATCGTAGTGTGTTGGGTGTGATGTCAAGACGGAAGTGTCACTCCAGTCATATGGAGATGATGATCGCGCAGGGATACAGAACTGGTTCTCTAAAAGGTTGCAAGCGTCAGGATAATATGACTTGGTCATGATTATCCAATATTAAAGAGACTAGTTGCTCGTTATCCGATATATGCTTCGTACGGGGCAGACATTGTACCAGCCCCAGGCCTTGCATGTGATCATCCGATACTGGACAGAAATACGCAATACTACGTATACTACGCCTGATATAGATCCTTTATTCCTGTAAGGATATTTCTGGAGAATTGGGTAGGCATGGCGCTTTGCTAGAAGCCAACCTTGTCTTGTAAATCGGTATAAACGTAGTACGAGGTACTTACGTGTTCGGATAGTCCGACGACCGAATTACTGCCAATATAGCCAGGGATCTCATGGTTCGCTTCCCAAAGATTCACCGATGACGTATGACTCGCACTTTTAATTAATCTGGGTTAATAAGATGAGAGAGAAAATTAATCTGGGATTAATTGCGGAGATTTTATCTGGGATAAAATATCATTTAAAGAGGGATAACGATTAATTTGGAATTAATCGATTAATTAATATATTCGATATATTAAACGAAATTGGATTTCGTCGCGGAATTGAAATTAGATTTTAATTCGGGCGAACGAGTTAATTTAGAATTAATTCGTTAGCGATGTGAATAGAGACTTCGCTAGGCGTAATCATTTAATTACGACGCAATGGAAAATTCGTTAATGTAGAATTAGTGAACCCGAGCCCGGGATTATTTGCGAGCGCATTCGCATTTCGAATTCGAGTGCGGCACGCAAATTAAATCAAGCGTCAAATCACCTATCGCAACTAGCGTCACATCATTCGTCAATCAAGTGATGGATGTCTTTCACTTTGAGTGATTGACGCCAGTCACTATTCACTGATTTATGGAAGTTGATGTGAGTTGATGTGTGTGGTTGGCATTGATGGCTTAATTGGTTGACTTTTCTAAAGCCAAAATTGGTATATGATTTTAGAAATTGAATTACCAAAAAACATAACACATTTATCTCTCTCTCTCCTCCATTTTCTCTCTTCTCCTTCACGCCATTGGGGCTGAAATTTTCTCTCTTCTGGTTCAGTTACTACCGAGAGATAGGGAAGCAAAGTGTGGATTTTTGTGGCAAAAATCAAGAGAGCTAGCACTCCGAGAGACATGCGAAGGTGATAGGGAAGTCCACCCATGAGCCGGGAATCGTTCGACGAAGCTTGGAGCTTGACGAAGACATCCATGGACGCCAAAACAGTGAGCTTGGAGCAGTCCACTGCCGTGAGCTGCAGTGAGCAGATTTTGAATTTTATTGCCTCCCGCGTCGCTCAACTGATCGATGTGAGTATTCCGCGACTTTCTCGATTTGTATTCGCATTTGTTTCGTGTTTTGTATTCGATCCTTAGGGCCTAGAAACTCCAACAATGGTATCAGAGCGAATAAAAGCATGAAAAACGACTTAGGGTTAAAATTGGGTAATTTTGCTTGGAGCATGATTTTGTCAAATGAGGTTTGGTTATGTTTATTTGATGTTAACTTAGAGTTATATATGTCTAATTTGGAGAAAAATTGATTGGATCAAATTTCCCCAAATTCTTGATCATGGCCGAATGATACCTAATTTGTGAGTTTGGAATTTTTTGATTTTTGTTCATTGGATGAATTGGAAATCATTTGGGGATGTTGATTAATGTTTAATTTGATTCTATTAGATTGGATTTGAAATTGGATATAATCCTCACTTTGCCGAGACTTAATAGCATGTTTGGTTTGATTTTTGATCAAAATGTGTTGGACACAAATTGATGTAATTGAGCATGATTAATTAGGCTAATTGGTGTTTTGGAAATGTTAATTGGGTAATTAATTGTGTTATACACTTTGTGTAATTAAATTGGAAATTTGGAATTTGTAATTTAATTATTTGGGCCTAATTTTGGAAATTGGACTTTGTAAGTTGTTATTGGGCTTAGTTGTACTAAGTTGGGTTTAGGCAAAATTGGTTGGATCCAATTGGGCCCAAAACCGCCTCCATAAAGCCCAAATGCGACTTAATGGACCTTTAAAGTTTAATTGGGCCTAATGGGCCAAGATTAATTTCTAGGCTTATGGGGTAACTCCCGGATTGGACTTTGGTTATCGGTTTGATCCGAGTTGACCAAAAGTCCACGCCTCAAGAAATTAATTAAAAGCTCATTGGACTTTAATTAAATTGACGTTGGACGTTAATCGGGCTTTGAGACCCGTAACGATTAAATTTGGAATTTAAGTCGTAAAAGGTTATTATTAAAGTGTAGTATTTAATTGGAATTAAATAGCGAATTAGAATTAAATACAAATTGAATTGGATTTAATTGTGTAGTTTAATTTAATTCGAGAATTCGTACTTTGAGTACTTATTCGCAAAACGAGTTTGACTCGAGCAAAATCAAATCGTTGTTTGAACATTGGATGATCACTAATTATCAGATTAATTAATTGGATTAGATTGATTGATAACATGCTTGTGTGAATACATGGTTGTATGCATGAATAATGTATATCAGATGGATATTAGATGGGTGGGGCAATTTTAGAAATTGTTGTAATAAATTTGATTTATTAATTGGACCTGCGTGTCCAGCCTTATTACCTCATTATTCTTTTATTCTCTTCTCACTTATTCCCCTAAATGTAAATGAGGTTTCTTTAGAAGTGTAGTGTAACGGGTAGAAGTAAATACTTGTGCTAGCGGGAGAGAGAAAGAGAGAGATTTGATCTAGGATCATTGTGTAAAGTATCCATCCGCATATCATTATTACTTTATTCATATGCGCTTTATTGCATGTTTAAGGGTGTATGATGATGAGACCTTAACAAAGATAATAAATTGGTTGCCAATTTGCACTCGAAAAATCCTCGCAAAATATTAAACGTCTTTCCTTCCATTGAGTGATTCTCACTCAAGATCCGAGACTGACATTGGCTTGTTAGCCAAAGTCAGGCCTTTTGTCCGTCGAGGATGTGTTTGAATCACGAAGGCTTTGTTCCATATTAGTGTCTTGTCCAAGTTGTGGTTTGTTGGCCAAAGTCAAGACCACTTCTTGTCCATCAACATTGATTACGAAGCTTTCCATGGTCAATGGGTCGCGCTTAACTGGGATCACTAAGTTTGTTGTGCCAAAGCCAAGGCTTAGTTGATTCAGAGGAAAAAGGTTAGGCAATACATTGGATGTATTGGCATATATAAGATATATGTTTCGGACTTGGATGTCCCCCTACCGGATCTAGGAATTGGATTGGATCCAATTGATCTTAGAGATCTACCTAGTTATTATCATACAATTTGTTGGCCAAAGTCAAGATTGTGTGATTTTAACGGGATCCTAGCCCACTAGGAAACACGGTTTCCCGAGTACTCGACAGAGGGTTAGAGGCTCGCCGAAAAATAGTGGAGGCAAGAATTGAATTTGCAATATTCGTTTAATTACTTGCCATACGCGCTCAATCAAATATCATTCGTCGTATAAATTAAATGTTAGTTGGACTAATATTTAAATGTTGTTTTAATAAATAGTGGACTATATTCAAACTATTCATTTATAGTTGATTTATAATTGGATTATAGTAATCAATATAATTGATTTAATCTATTAAATTATAGTTGATTAAATAGTTAGGACTATGTAATCATTATAATAAATAGTACCGAAATCGTTGATTAAATAGTTGGACTATTAGAATCAAGATAAATTGAAAGATTGACATTTAAAACATAATCCTATGGAAAATGTATTTAAATGGTTTAATTTTCATATTGGGAATAAAAATTTCAGGATGGTCCTGGAAAATAATAAGTTACTTTATTTGATAAAATAACATGTTAGGCCTAAGCCCAGAGTTAAGCAAATAATAGAGCATAATCTTTGGAAGAATTATGTGATGATAACTTTAGTGCTTAATCCATTGCACTTGTCGTAGTAGACTCATAAATTTCTGAATCAGAACTAAGGATTAGATCCTTAAAGTATGATACTGAAATTGAAGGATCTTCATAAATCTATACTTAGATTTTAGAAGTACTAATATTGCAATAGTAAACTCTTGGAGAGTTAATGACTATTCTCAAGGAGACAAAGTCAAAGTTTGCAATTAGGCAAGTAGCGCAAGGCGCACCTTACTTCGATATTCTAGAAGTCCGAGGCTTGGCCAAAGGCTTCTGGAGTGTGAAAAGGGAAAAGGCAAAATCATTATAGTCTTCTGGGAAGATAAAGGACATATCCCAAAATGTCTGCCTTAATTGTGGCAAACGGGATCGCGGAAGCGTGACTGCCGTTTGGACAAAGCAAACATAAAGGAATTGAAGACGAGCAAGGCTCTGACTTCAAATATATTTGTTATAAATATGTTCACTACTACTATTAAAATTAGATTTTAAATACTTAGTGTGGTACATAAATATGTACTGATGTTCAGAATCTGCTATGAGCAGGATACAGACTTCAATCGAGATTAATTTGCGAATTGGAAACGGGACGAAAGTCGCTGTTTCAACCGTAGATACCTAAGCTTAGGAACAACCTTCGGGTGTGTACTTAAACTAGGAAACTGTTATAATGTAACTAGTTTGACTAGATACATTATCTCTATATCAGTGTTTAACCCGCTGCGGGTGAACCTTTATATTCTAGAACACTAAAGTGTTTTATTATATAAAGATGATATTGAGATAAACACATTAGATGTGAATAACATAATTTATATTTTGAATATAAATAAATCTCGAATGTATAACGTGACAAACAAATAGCTCAAACTGATTTGATCAGAAGAAACTAATTTGTGGCATTGCTATCTGGGACAATTAAACAAGACTCGTATATCCACACTTTCGAAGAGTGGGTACTCGGACTGATTTGATTATATTCAAATAAAGTCTACGAATCTAGTTTATTGGGCAATGTGCCTAAAACACTATTTACTTGGTAAAAATGTAAATGCCACCTATCTGTTAGCCCTAGTTCATAGTGAAGCAAGTGGGCCCATGTCTAGCTAGGCTAGATGTGGATATGAATACTCGTGACCTTTACGGATGTGGCATCGCGTTATGGTTATGTGTTTCTTTTGAAGAACACAAATCGGAAACTTTTAAAGTTTCGATACGAAATAGACAAACAGATCGGCCAAAGTATTATACCGTCACGGTAAGATCGTAATGGAAAATACTTAAGCAATAAGTTTTTAATATACTTGAAAGAGTAAAGTATTCTTTCAATGAGGACTCCTCCCGGAACACGTCAAAGTGACGGTGTGTCTGAAATGAGTGACCGAATTTTGTTGGACATGATAAGGTTAATCATGAGTTGCTCTGAGGTACCATTTCCTTCAACGGATAAGCTTTAAACAGTGCAAGAACTTATTTTGAATAAGGTTCCATAAAAATCTGTTTGACAGATTTCATATTAGATATGAACAGGAAAGAAACCGGGTTTCTCATTCCTGATTATTTGGGAATGCTAGGCATATGTTTGGATGATACCAAACTAAACCCAAATTGGATAAGTGCCAATTGTAGTTATCCTAGGGATACCAAAGTATTGTACTTATACAACTCACAAGAGAACAATTAGATTGTTGCTCACCATGCGGTTTTCCTAAGAGGAATACCGATATGCAATGGTAAGTGGGAGGATAGTAAAACTCGATGAAAATCGGAGTAATACTATTCCAGGCACCGAATCCTAATGGAACACAAATAGTTCATCAAGGATGAAACTATACCATTAATCTTCGAATACACAAGAATCGCGTATGTCGGAGAGAGTCAGAAAACAACCTGGGGTATGGGTTTCTGATCTCACCTCGTAAAGATGTCAATCTTATTGAGGAATACCAACTGACTACGTATAAGGAAGTGATACAAGATATCGACTCCCTATTATGGAAAAGTGTCATGACATCCGAAATGGATTCCATGTATATCAACAAGTTTGGACGCTAGTTGATGTACCGCAAGGCATTGTGCCTATTGGTATTGTATAAGTCTTCAAGGAAGACGTACATGGATGGCAACATACCAACGGATAAAGCTAGGCTTTTAGCGGAAAGGTATCGTTATCAACATTGTGTTGATTACGATTCAACCTTTTAACTGTTGCCACGGTAAATCCATTTGGATAATGCTTGCTAATGCTGCACGTTTCATTTATGAAATATGTCAGCTTAACGGGAAAATCGCTTTCCTGAAAAGGAAACCTTTTGGAGGATGTTTATAACATCCTATCGGTTTTGTCGTACCAAAACTAGCAAACAAGGTTTGCAGGTTAACCGATCCATGTTTGGATTGAAGCAAGCATTAGGTTCTTGGAATTATCGTTTTGATGTAATCATAATAGTTTATGATTTAATTCAAAACGAAATGATTCTTGTGTATATAAGGAGGTTAGTGGGAGCACACTGCCAATCAATGTCCTATGAATAATGATAATATATATGTCATTTCTTGGAAATGATATTCCCATAATAAAAATCGGTGAAAGCTTGGCTTTCATGAAAACTCTCCGAGAAATCGTACATTGAAAAATGTATGTGACCTGATGTCTCATACGCTTCGAGCATATGGATTCACAAACAGGCCAATCCAAGTGATAGTCACTGGATTGAAGTTAAGAACATCCGTTAGTATCTTAGAGATCTAAGGATGATGTCTTAAACTATGGAGATGGAGAACTTGAAGTGACTGGGATCACTGTAGCAAGTTTCCTAACCGATAAAGACGACTAAAAGTCGCAAACGGTACTATACAGTTTGAATAACGGAACAGTGAGCTGGAAATCTTCCAAGCAAGATACTGTTACCTAATAAACAACAAATGCGGCTTATTGCTGCAGCTGAGGCGGCAATAGAAGCCTTCTGGGTCGATACAAAATCTAATTAGATTAGATATAGTTCTGTTAGCAGCTGAGCTAGGCGTCAGCACAAGCTAAAGAATTAATGGTCTCATCAACGATCCAGATACATACTTCGATATTCATCTGATTCATTCGGATCATACATCGTGGCGATGTGATGATCGTATAAATCACATCAGACGATAATCATGCAAATCCACTGACGAAAGACTTTCCTCAGTAATTTGAGCGAACCTTACATAGTTCGGGTGTAAGACACTCGAGTGACTGGCTATAGGCCAAGTGAGAGATTGTTGGACAATTATGACCCATATCGTCACTATTTGTACATATCATGGTGTTGTTGTACAAATTAACTATGTGACAAAGGAGATTGCACTCTTATCATTTGTGATTAGATCACCTAGATGTATAAATGATAGGAGGTCCCTATGATTTGTTCTGGATTGAGAATGATATGAGACAGTATCAATCCACAAAGGATAAATCATTAAATATCCCTAGTCAGAGTATTATCGAGATTGGACATCGATGAATACGTAAAAGACTAGTATTACACTTGTTCGCGTTGTGAGGGCACAACGTCATATTTCTCATATATTTGGGTATATGATACTCATGCAAGTGTAATATGAGGTTGTTGTGGGACACAGAACCTGGGCGACGCATGTTCCTAGGCTCGCGGCACTAGTTGGGAGATACTAAATAATATGGAGTCGCCACCCGGTGTGAACCGGGACAAAGATTTAAGGCCGCACTCACCCCTCGCAAGGGAAGACCTCAAACCGTTGGGTTCGGAATGGTCCCTTACTCATGTCACTTGTAATGAAAGGATTTATGTAATAATTTAATTAAGCTTAAGTAACATTTATTTCCAAAAATATCATGCTTCTAGATTCATGTACATACATCAACAAGTTCATCACAACATGCAACATCACATGGCAATCTCATGAACATATTTCAATCCTATGATATGGAAAACTAAGAACAACCTAATCATGCTTGAGTACTATCTCATGAACCTATTAACCAAATAACCTGCTAACAGCCTAATCATGCTTGAATACAATCCCAAGAACACATGGAATGGATAAATGCAGGAATACAAATAATACAGTTGGCTATATAACACAAGAAAGATCAATCAAGAGGCAATTATGCATGAATATGATAAGACAGACTCAGTTCAGTGTGTGCGCATTCGTGTAGCGTTCGTAAACGCGTTCGAACGGTAAACAGAATGTTCGCGTTCGTATGGCGTTTGATAACGCATTCGAACGGAAATGAAACAGAATGCTCTCGTTCGTATGGCGTTTGTGAACGCGTTCGAACGGAAATGAAACAGAATGCTCACGTTCGTATGGCGTTCGTGAACGCGTTCGAACAGAAATAAGACCTGATGCATGACAAGGCAAAATACATGCGCGTTCGAGTTGCGTTCGTAAACGCGTTCGAACGGGAACAGACCTGATGCATGAAATGGGACGCAATACATAAACGATAAAATAAAGGGGCGCGTCGAAGTACTGCCGTAAAGGTGGCCTTTTGGGGCTCTTGATCTCTCAAAGAGAGGACCTTTAGACCAACATACTAAGCCCATGCGCTCGAATGAATCATGCATACATAGAATGAAAAGCAATAATACTAAACATAGTGTGCCCGATTGAACGTATCTTGTATCCAACCGAACACACATCAACCGGCGTGGCAAAGCCTCGTGGTAAAGGGCTTTAGCCTCTCCCCATAGGGGATCTCACGTCGTACTTACTAAGCCCATGCACTCGGTTGAATCATGCATACGAAAATAAGACAATCATATCAAACTAAGTATGTCCGATTGAACGTATTTCGCATTCAACCGAACACACATCAATCGGTGCGGCAGAGCATCGTGGTGATGGATTTTAACCCTCCAATTAGGGAACCTTTCATCGCACTTACTAAGCCCATGCACTCGATCGTATCATACGGGAATAAACAACATGCAGAATTTAAATGACAAGAATTAAATAAACCAAAGCAACACAAAACAAGAGAAGGTGCCGTTTACTCAAGTGGTACGTGGAGTTGTGTCCCAAATACAGACCGCACTACCGTCCATTCGGATTCGGCTACGGAATTTACGTCTGGGTTTCCATCCTATATACCACAAGAGACAACACTCTTCCATTCATCCAATACCCACGACACGCATCCATAAACGACTCTCATGTGAATACAATTCAATAATAAAAGAAACGAATATAAACTAATGAAAAAGTGCCCTCAGGTCTAACCTTTTAAGTCGTCTCTCAGAATCGCGTTTCACGAAGATCGGAAGGGGTAAAGCTCCGCAACTCTTCCGGTTCACTGGTTCACTGCTCTCGTTCGTTGTCTTACTGTTTTGGGTCGTCGTCCTCCGTCTTTTGCTGCTGTTTTGACTCCGATTTACCGCCGCTACTACTGTTTTGCTGCTGTATTTTAGTTACTGTGTTTGGGATGTTTTGGCTACTGTTTTGGGTGTTATTTTCGGTGGTGTTATGGTGTGGTTCGGGGGCTGTTTTATGTGCGTGTCTAGGGCTGCTTGGGATGTGTTTTTCGGTGAGGTGAGGGGGAGTTGTGTCTATGAGCTTGGGTGTTTCTTATGTGAATGAGCTAGCTAGCCTTGAGAAGGTTGGTGAAGGGTTCTTTTTATAGGCAAAGGGTTAGGCTTGACAAGGAAAGGGATTTGTGTATTTAAAAAGGGATATGATTTGGTGTTGGATTAGGGAGGTTGAATATTTAGTTTATGTTGATTAGGCATACAATATTTTATGTTTGGGAATAATATATTGGTTGATTGATTTTAATTTGGTATGATTAATTCGATTTGATTGGTTTATTAGGCATTTAGTTTGTTGATTGATTTTAATTAGGCATGCAATTTCTTTAATTTGTGTAAGTATTTTATTTAATTTGGTATGTGATTTTTAGATTTGTTTTGATTTCACCATGTGTTAAATATGTGTTTTAAGTGGGCTTGGGTGTGTTGGGCTTAATGTGAGGCTAGCAGCAAAACCAAAATTACCGACACCGTTCGAACGCATCATCGAATGCAGCACGAACGCCCGCAATCTGTTTGACGTTCGAACGTATACACGAACGTAGCACCAACGAAAACAGTGAACCTTGTTTATTCTGAATTCCCCTTCCGATGTCCGTTTTCCGTGACCTCCGTGACTTAAAAGGTAGTGTCTCCAAAATGAGACTCATCATAGGGACTTATGCGTAAAAATGCAGTGCCTACAGTCGCCCCCACTTTGATGGGACTTGTGTAATGTGCAACAGTGACAATCCTATCAAAGTTATGCAATGCATTTTCACTTACCTGGCTCGCCAGCTGCCACTTGACTTACCATGTGTTGAGTTGAGTACTGCAGCGGACCTCGATCCTGGGACGCGTCCCAATAATTGTAACTGACAACGGGGGCACCTCGACCCTGGGCACCTCGACCCAACACCGCTGACTATAGGGACCTCGCCCTACAACTGATGATGTAGTGGGCACCTCGACCCTGGGCACCTCGACCCGGAACTACAATGGACAACGGGGGCACCTCGACCCTGGGCACCTCGACCCAACACCGCTGACTATAGGGACCTCGCCCTAGAACTGATGATGTAGTGGGCACCTCGACCCGGAACTACAATGGACAACGGGGGCACCTCGACCCTGGGCACCTCGACCCAACACCGCTGACCATAGGGACCTCGCCCTCGAACTGATGATGTGTCTCCATACCTGGAGATGACATGATATGGGCCTCGCCCCTAAGCTGATATGGGCCTCGCCCCTTGGGACTCATCCCGAAAACTGAAATTGCTTTGGCGTTGCTTGGCTCATTCCTGCCGCTTTCTCCTTTCTTTGAACCTGCGAGCACAAAACAGAACAAACACAAAGGTATGCAATGCATTTTCACTTACCTGGCTCGGCTGCCGCCTCGGGTTGAGTCGGATGGTGAGGTGCTGCGACCCCTGGTTCATTCCCGAACCGTGCTTCCATTCTTGGAGTGCCACTCTCGGCCTGTTCATTCCTGAACTGTACTTCCATTCCTGGAGTGCCATTCCCGGCTTGTTCATTCTTGAACTCTGCTCTATTCTCGGATTGCCGTTCCCGGCTTGTTCATTCTCGAACTGTGTTGAGATGAGGCTTTATTCCTCCCGAGCTTTAATCCCGAACTGTGTTGAGATGAGGCTTTATTCCTCCGAGCTTTGTTCCCGAACTGTTGAGATGAGGCTTTATTCCTCCCGAGCTTTATTCTCGAACTGTTGAGATGAGGCTTTATTCCTCCCGAGCTTTATTCTCGAACTGTGTTGACATGAGGCTTTCTTCCCCTTGAGCTTTGTTCTCAAACTATACTGACATGAGGCTTTATTCCTCCCGAGCTTTGTTCTCTGATCTGAGCTGACTGTGTGGCTTTGTTCTTGAACTGTATTGAATGCAGGCCTTCTTCCTGAACTGAACTGAATGTAGGCTTTCTTCCTGAACTGCACTGAGTGTGGGCTTTATTCCCGAACTGAACTGGCATGAGGCTTTCTTCCCCTTGAGCTTTGTTCTCAAATTATACTGACATGAGGCTTTCTTCCCCTTGAGCTTTGTTCTCAAACTTATACTGACATGAGGCTTTTATTCCCTTGGGCTTTGTTCCCTGACTGTGTTAACTGTAAGTTGTTCATTCCTGAACTGTTATCGTGAGGTGGTTCATTCCCGAACCGTGCTTCCATTCTTGGAGTGCCATTCTCGGCCTGTCCATTCTTGAACTCTGCTCCATTCTTGGATTGCCATTCTCGGCTTGTTCATTCTTGAACTGTCCATTCCCGGACTATATCTCCATTCTCGGAGTGCCATTCTCGGCGTGCTCGTTCTCGAGCTGTCCATTCCCGGACTATATCTCCATTCCCGGAGTGCCATTCCCGGCGTGCTCATTCCCGAGCGTGCTCATTCCCGAGCTGTCCATTCTCGGACTGTAATGATCTAATGTAATATGGGCCTCGCCCCAGAATGCCATTCTCGGTAGAAACTGAAACTGATGTGATATGGGCCTCGCCCCCAGAATGCCATCCTCGGCCGAAACTGATCTGATCTCAATATGGGCTTCGACCCTGGGACTCATTCCCAAACTGTGTTTGATGTGGGCCTCGACCCTAGGACTCATCCCCAAAACTGATGTTGAAGTGGGCCTCGGCCCCAACTGCTACTGACATGGGCCTCGCCCCCCAGATTGATGCTGATGTGGGTCTCAACCCTCGGATTCATTCCAAAATTCTGCTGATGCGGGCCTCGGCCCTGGGATTCATTCCCTGGATCCATTCCAAAATTCTGCTGATGTGGGCCTCGGCCCTGGGATCCATTCCAAAATTCTGCTGATGTGGGCCTTGGCCGCAGAATGATGTGGGCTTCGCCCTAAACTGATATTGATATGGGCCTCGCCCCCAGACTGATACAGCTGATATGGGCCTCGCCCCAAGACTGATACTGATACGGGCCTCGCCCCAAGACTGATACTGATACGGGCCTCGCCCCAAGACTGATACTGCTGATATGGGCCTCGCCCTAAGGCTGATACTGATACGGGCCTCGCCCCCAGACTGATACAGTACTGTCGATGTTCCTGATTGGTTTGTCTTTTGACGCTTTCTTTTTTTCTTTTGAAACCTGTTATTACAAAACAGAACAAACACAAAAAGGATGCAAATATGTTACGTGTATGCATGCATGCATGATTGGGTTTCCTATCCCGTTGGGCTAGGTCTTCTGCCAGTACTCTTGGTGGCTGCTCGGTCTTTTGACAAGTCTGTCCTCTTCCCTAACCCAACGGGAGTCTATGATGGCTTTTGGAACACAAGGGTTAGCATGATGTATGTATGTATGAGGTGCATGAGATGCATATGATACAAGGAATATATCAACTCATTAAAATTTTCACACAAATCGGCCCATCATCATTTCAGAAGCTTTTGGGCTAACTGTCATAGGAGTGAACTCGTCCCAGTTTAAATGGCCCAACAAGTTCATATCTTATGGCAAGGAGCCCAACTAAATCCAAATGATAATACTCCGAACACAAGCACAAGGTGGCCCATCAACACTTAGACGCCTTTGGCCCAATAGTCATGGGATACATTCTTGTCCCAGTTTAAATGGCCCAACAAGTCCATATCCCATGACAAATGGTCCAAATGGATCCAAACGATAATGTTCCCAAAACAAGCATAGGAGGGAGATAATACAAACATAACATAATAATTTTCACATAATGGCCCATCAACATTTCAGAAGCCTTGGGCCTAATAGTCATATAATACGAACTTGCCCCAGTTTAAATGGCCCAGCAAGCCCGCATTTCTGATAATAGTCCAACTGCATCCAAATGAGGATGGTCCATAAGCACATTCTCAAGGAAATAATTGTTACTTTAACCATACAAACCGGTCTATGGGTGGATTTGCAAGAGTATGGACAAAGGCTCTCACCGGCGAAGGATAGCCCACAACTAGGTCTCCCCACTCAAGGGTTCAGGCGACCAAGTGAGCGTATCCCTTTTTATACACTAAGGTACGTGCCAATGAGCTATGGTGTGTGACGGACTGTCAAATGGATTTCCCGTTGTAGATTCCCCAGAGGGAAGGTGGAGCGAGGCTCACTTAAATACCAAGCCTCTTAGGCTCTTATCGCTTGTGTTAGGAATAAACAACGAGTCCTCCAAATTAGTCCATCACAAAGGCTACGAGTAGATGGCCATGTAGGTGTCCTCACAGCTTTTCCTTCTAGAAAGGTAGTGAGTGAAGGAAGACACCAAACCATTACCTAGCCTCAAAGTGCCCTTGATTAAACCCTCACTTATCCACTATAGACATGGCCAATTAAAACATAAATCCACTCATTACAAGACAATATTTCGGGGCCAATTCTCATATCCCCAGTGGAGTCGCCAGACTGTGGGACACAGGACCTGGGCGACGCATGTTCCTAGGCTCGCGGTACTAGTTGGGAGATACTAAATAATATGGAGTCGCCACCCGGTGTGAACCGGGACAAAGATTTAAGGCCGCACTCACCCCTCGCAAGGGAAGACCTCAAACCGTTGGGTTCGGAATGGTCCCTTACTCATGTCACTTGTAATGAAAGGATTTATGTAATAATTTAATTAAGCTTAAGTAACATTTATTTCCAAAAATATCATGCTTCTATATTCATGTACATACATCAACAAGTTCATCACAACATGCAACGTCACATGGCAATCTCATGAACATATTTCAATCCTATGATATGGAAAACTAAGAACAACCTAATCATGCTTGAGTACTATCTCATGAACCTATTAACCAAATAACCTGCTAACAGCCTAATCATGCTTGAATACAATCCCAAGAACACATGGAATGGATAAATGCAGGAATACAAATAATACAGTTGGCTATATAACACAAGAAAGATCAATCAAGAGGCAATTATGCATGAATATGATAAGACAGACTCAGTTCAGTGTGTGCGCGTTCGTGTAGCGTTCGTAAACGCGTTCGAACGGTAAACAGAATGTTCGCGTTCGTATGGCGTTTGATAACGCGTTCGAACGGAAATGAAACAGAATGCTCTCGTTCGTATGGCATTTGTGAACGCGTTCGAACGGAAATGAAACAGAATGCTCACGTTCGTATGGCGTTCGTGAACGCGTTCGAACAGAAAAGACCTGATGCATGACAAGGCAAAATACATGCGCGTTCGAGTTGCGTTCGTAAACGCGTTCGAACGGGAACAGACCTGATGCATGAAATGGGACGCAATACATAAACGATAAAATAAAGGGGCGCGGCGAAGTACTGCCGTAAAGGTGGCCTTTTGGGGCTCTTGATCTCTCAAAGAGAGGACCTTTAGACCAACATACTAAGCCCATGCGCTCGACTGAATCATGCATACATAGAATGAAAAGCAATAATACTAAACATAGTGTGCCCGATTGAACGTATCTTGTATCCACCGCACACACATCAACCGGCGTGGCAAAGCCTCGTGGTAAAGGGCTTTAGCCCCTCCCCATAGGGGATCTCACGTCGCACTTACTAAGCCCATGCACTCGGTTGAATCATGCATACGAAAATAAAGACAATCATATCAAACTAAGTATGTCCGATTGAACGTATTTCGCATTCAACCGAACACACATCAATCGGTGCGGCAGAGCATCGTGGTGATGGATTTTAACCCTCCAATTAGGGAACCTTTCATCGCACTTACTAAGCCCATGCACTCGATCGTATCATACGGGAATAAACAAC
Source organism: Zanthoxylum bungeanum (assembly GCA_019454045.1). Classification (NCBI taxonomy): domain Eukaryota; kingdom Viridiplantae; phylum Streptophyta; class Magnoliopsida; order Sapindales; family Rutaceae; genus Zanthoxylum; species Zanthoxylum bungeanum. Next base: position 105,454 of record SKCR01001889.1, on the reverse strand, counting down.
ATGCAGAATTTAAATGACAAGAATTAAATAAACCAAAGCAACACAAAACAAGAGAAGGTGCCGTTTACTCAAGTGGTACGTGGAGTTGTGTCCCAAATACAGACCGCACTACCGTCCATTCGGATTCGGCTACGAAATTTACGTCTGGGTTTCCATCCTATATACCACAAGAGACAACACTCTTCCATTCATCCAATACCCACAACACGCATCCATAAACGACTCTCATGTGAATACAATTCAATAATAAAAGAAACGAATATAAACTAATGAAAAAGTGCCCTCAGGTCTAACCTTTTAAGTCGTCTCTCAGAATCGCGTTTCACGAAGATCGGAAGGGGTAAAGCTCCACAACTCTTCCGGTTCACTGGTTCACTGTTCTCGTTCGTTGTCTTACTGTTTTGGGTTGTCGTCCTCCGTCTTTTGCTGCTGTTTTGACTCCGATTTACCGCCGCTACTACTGTTTTGCTGCTGTATTTTAGTTACTGTGTTTGGGATGTTTTGGCTACTGTTTTGGGTGTTATTTTTGGTGGTGTTATGGTGTGGTTCGGGGGCTGTTTTATGTGTGTGTCTAGGGCTGCTTGGGATGTGTTTTTCGGTGAGGTGAGGGGGAGTTGTGTCTATGAGCTTGGGTGTTTCTTATGTGAATGAGCTAGCTAGCCTGAGAAGGTTGGTGAAGGGTTCTTTTTATATGCAAAGGGTTAGGCTTGACAAGGAAAGGGATTTGTGTATTTAAAAAGGGATATGATTTGGTGTTGGATTAGGGAGGTTGAATATTTAGTTTATGTTGATTAGTCATACAATATTTTATGTTTGGGAATAATATATTGGTTGATTGATTTTAATTTGATATGATTATATTCGATTGGTTTAGATTAGGCATTTAGTTTGTTGATTGATTTTATTAGGCATGCAATTTCTTTAATTTGTGTAAGTATTTTATTTAATTTGGTATGTGATTTTTAGATTTGTTTTGATTTCACCATGTGTTAAATATGTGTTTTAAGTGGGCTTGGGCGTGTTGGGCTTAATGTGAGGCTAGCAGCAAAACCAAAATTACCGACACCGTTCGAACGCATCATCGAACGCAGCACGAACGCCCGCAATCTGTTTGACGTTCGAACGTATACACGAACGTAGCACCAACGAAAACAGTGAACCTTGTTTATTCTGAATTCCCCTTCCGATGTCCGTTTTCCGTGACCTCCGTGACTTAAAAGGTAGTGTCTCCAAAATGAGACTCATCATAGGGACTTATGCGTAAAAATGCAGTGCCTACAGTTGTGTTTTACCGATGGTACGGGAAACAACTTCACTCTGGATAGACCCCCTCGGAATTCCATTGGTAGTATGACTATGTGTCTATGGAAGTCCGAAATCAGGGTAGGTGTATTTGGTCTTACCTGAGACTTGCACCGCTAATACTTGCGACAATCAATATACTTTGGTTGCGGTCGTCCAAGACTTTAACAGGTTCTGTGTACGCCAATGATGGGTATATTGAGAATCGTAGTGTGTTGGGTGTGATGTCAAGACGGAAGTGTCACTCCAGTCATATGGAGATGATGATCGCGCAGGGATATAGAACTGGTTCTCTAAAAGGTTGCAAGCGTCAGGATAATATGACTTGGTCATGATTATCCAATATTAAAGAGACTAGTTGCTCGTTATCCGATATATGCTTCGTACGGGGCAGACACTGTACCAGCCCCATGCCTTGCATGTGATCATCCGATACTGGACAGAAATACGCAATACTACGTATACTACGCCTGATATAGATCCTTTATTCCTGTAAGGATATTTCTGGAGAATTGGGTAGGCATGTGCGCTTTGTTAGAAGCCAACCTTGTCTTGTAAATCGGTATAAACGTAGTACGAGGTACTTACGTGTTCGGATAGTCCGACTACCGAATTTACTACCAACATAGCCGGGGATCTCATGGGTCGCTTCCCAAAGATTCACCGATGACGTATGACTCGCACTTTTAATTAATCTGGGATTAATAAGATGAGAGAGAAAATTAATCTGGGATTAATTACGGAGATATTTTATCTGGGATAAAATATCATTTAAAGAGAGATAACGATTAATTTGGAATTAATCGATTAATTAATATATTCGTATATTTAAACGAAATTGGATTTTGACGCGGAATTGAAATTAGATTTTAATTCGGGCGAACGAGTTAATTTAGAATTATTCGTTAGCGATGTGAATAGTGACTTCGCTAGGCGTAATCATTTAATTACGACGCAATGAAAAATTTGTTATTTGGAATTAGCGAACCCGAGCCCGGGATTATTTGCGAGCGTATTCGCATTTCGAATTCGAGTGCGGCATGCAAATTAAATCAAGCGTCAAATCGCTAGTCGCAACTAGCATCACATCATTCGTCAATCAAGTGATTGATGTCTTTCACTTTGAGTGATTGACGCCAGTCACTATTCACTGATTGATGGAAGTTGATGTGAGTTGATGTGTGTGGTGGCATTGATGCTTTAATTGGTTTGAATTTTCTAAAGCCAAAACTTGTATATGATTTTAGAAATTGAATTACCAAACACATAACACATTTATCTCTCTCTCCTCCATTCCATTTTCTCTCTTCTCCTTCACGCCCTTGGGGCTGAAATTTTCTCTCTTCTGGTTCAGTTACTGCCGAGAGATAGGGAAGCAAAGTGTGGATTTTTGTGGCAAAAATCAAGAGAGCTAGCACTCCGAGAGACATGCGAAGGTGATAGGGAAGTCCACCCATGAGCCGGGAATCGTTCGACGAAGCTTGGAGCTTGACGAAGACATCCATGGACGCCAAAACAGTGAGCTTGGAGCAGTCCACTGCCGTGAGCTGCAGTAAGCAGATTTTGAATTTTTTGCCTCCCGTCGCTCAACCGATCGATGTGAGTATTCCGCGACTTTCTCGATTTGTATTCGCACTTGTTTCGTGTTTTGTATTCGATCCCTGGGGCCTAGAAACTCCAACAATTAGTATCATAATATCTTGAAATTTGTTAAATGATATTTAATAATATCTTAATATCATGATTAAAAAAACTATTCAGAGTAATGAATGATTAGTTTTATAATTTCTAATTATATTAGAATAACCTAAAAATCTAAGTATAAAAAGAAAAAGAAAATTTTCTTTTAGATAAAGAAATAATTTTCTAAAAGTTAGAAAAAACAACAAGCTTTGAGAGAAAAACGAAAGATGTGAACATTTTCTTTTCTAAAATGTTTAGAAAGAAAGAAATTATTTTGAGTAATAATTTATTATTATTATTATTATTATTATTATTATTATTGTGAGTAGAGAGCTCACACTTATTTGTTGTTGATGAGTTGTAGCATGGAAGACTGAGTGGTAGATTCACCATTCATAGCAACGACAACAACTAGTCGCCATCTTTATTTCTTTCGGCAATAGCGCAAATTGGAACATCATCAAATTATTTGACCTGAAAAGTAAAATTAAACATATACAATATTTTTGTCAAGGTAGAGGGAGAAGATGAAAAAAATTTGTTTCTATCCTACGTGCCTAAAACATTTCCGCTGTAACATCCCCCTCCAGGAGATGCTACCGATAGGGAATATGCCGTACTATCCCCCGAGCCTCTGATTTTCTAACTATGAACAACACCGGTACTCTTTTCTTAAAAATAATACCATACATGGGACCACTGCCCAAATCCACGATAAAGAAACAAAACAATACATATAATTGAATATTCAACATCACATTTCTTACAACTATATACACGAATACTTATAACACAACTTTACTATACAAATATCTGGTACTTGACTTTATGAACTCTATCTCCGACTTGACTTGGTAGAACCAATGCCTTAGTGACTGCAATCAGTATCCATCCTCTCGAGCTTGTCCTCTGGGTAACCTGTAAAATAAGGAAACTGGGAGTGAGGGGGTTAGATCGTTTGAACGACCTAGTGAGTGGACAATTTTAAACGAAAACTGAAATACTCATAAAAATGTTCATTTTCTATAATAAAAAACATTTCTAGAAAAAATGAACCTTTCTGAAAGCTCTTTTCAAATCTATTTTTCTGAAACTTTTTATGGAAACTTCTTTCTTTCTTAAAGACAACTCATTTTCATAAAACTGTTTCTCTGGAAAACTTTCATTAAACTAATCTTTTTGAAAATCACATCTCTGAAAATCTTATTTCTGAAAATCTGTCTTTGAAAACCTATTTTCTGAAAGTCTGTATCTGAATGTCTGCTGAAAAACCTGACGTATAGAGGCGTTACATATCGTCGTCCCCTCATACGCCTAACTAGAGCCAAGTGTGCAAATCCATGACATTGGGGCACTACGTATCACCGTCCCCCAATGCATGCCACTATCATGTCCCTGAATTTAGGGTCTAAGGGTGTTACGTATTGCCGTCCCCTAGCCTTGAAATCCGGTGGTCTTGGGGCATTACGTATCGCTGTCCCCCAAGCAACAAATCTGAAGCCGGGGGTGTGGATCTATGCTACCCTATAGACTCTGAATTTAGGATCTAGGGGCATCTATCATCCTTAGTCCTGAACTACGTGTGCACACGATATCTGTAACCGTCAATTCCATATCTGAGTCAAGTTACATACTGAGGTGAGTTTTTTCCTCATGCCTCCAAAAATCATAAAACTTAAGCTTTTGAAATTGATCTTTTTAAAACATCATTATTTGTAAAACATTTGTATTAAAAATTTAGCAACGACCTATATGCGGAAAAGTAAGTCTGATATCAGAATAATTAAATAAAATCAGTTTGAGAAAAAAGGTCCACTCATTGATTCAGAATCTGACTGGTACTATACCACTCGTCGAATGAAATTGCGGTTCATGTCAACAATCTATAATTGATAAACTTAATTAGTATACCAGTCATGAATTATGCTTGTAACATAATGTAATGCGTGTATATGTGCTGATACAAACCCTCATGGTGGCTTCTAACATCTTATACGATGAAATTGGAATGGCTAAAACTATTTTCTGAAAAATTGATCACGCGTTGCGATACTGGCCCAAGGGCGTCGCGACGCTCACTCAAGTGGCTGAGAGAGTGTGCATCTGATGGTTCCGCGTCACACCGCTAGGGTCTGAGCGTCGTGACTCCCACGCGCGTCACAGCGCTAAGGGCTGAGTATCGTGACGTCCACCAAACAAGGATGAGGCAGTGACCTTCCTCTGCTTTTCGCTTCGTGACTCTAGTCCTAAGGCATCGCGACGCTCACATTCTAGAACCGAATCAGGGGAAATTTTCTAGTACGCATTGCGACACCGGGGTCGCGCGTCGCGACGCTGGCCTGAATTCAGGACCCAACTTAGATCTGCATATTCACTATCAACTTCTACAACATTACTCAAGCAATAATAATAACAAGTATCCAAAATATCATCAATATCACCCTCAACATCATCTCATATCCATTCTATAGACTCCTATTAATTTCATTCCCAAAGATTTAACAAATTGAGATTTCTCACAATTACCATTCTCTTAATACAATAATCATTCAATCATCATCAATCTCAAGCCAACAACATACTACAATTATCAAATCATCAAAACTCATTGTATCATAATTTGAGTCAAGTTTTTCCTTACCTTAAATCAAATTCTTCCTTCACAACTAGAGCCTCCAAGCTCCATTTTCTTCTATCTAAGCTTGATTTGGGTTGGATTCTCTCCATTCTCTTTTCAATTTCTTATAAACTTGTAAATCTCTTTCACTTTCTTCTTCTTCTTCTTCCTCCTCCTCCTTTCACGCTTCTTTTTTCTCCCAAATCTTGGGGATATTTGAATAGTATCCCATTTTATACTAGGGGCTATTTGTAATTGATAAAATTGGAGAAAAATTTAGAAATTTTCTAGAGTGGTCATCAGGTACTATTCATATGGAATTGTGAGTTACATTTTTGACTTATTTCTGTTTCGAATTTGGAAGAATATTCAACGCGGAAGTTGTAGGTCTCGATCTTAGATTTCCGACTATATAAAGTTCATAAAAATCGAAGATCGTATGAAAAAGTTATGGCCCAAATACCATGGGCTGTCCGGAATGAAACATCGTACAATTTCAAATCGGAATTTCGAAGAATTTACCGATTGTCCCCAAAATTATTTCATGAGTGTATATGAATTCGAACATAATTTATACTATGTATCACGCATCCCATAATGTAACAATAGTCGAGATCACCGGATGTTACATCTGATGCGCGTGATGTTTTCCTTACGAATAGTTCACGAGAATTACCTATAGAACTATATGATGTTTTTTTCCATCCTTTTCTATGACCAAAATTATTTTTCTCATTCATTTGCACTCCGTAGTACTTTAGTCAAGCGTCGTTTGAGACATTAATCTTCACCCAAAATGACTGATGGAAACTAATTTCTAAATATTTTTGTAATATAAAACCTCATTATAAATACTTGAAAATCCACAGTTTCTTCACAAACGAAAGGGTCTATATTTTCAATTTTGAAACTAAACGGGTCTCTGTGTTTATCAAGGAAAACCTTGATGGTCATGCGAGATAATTCGTTTAAAAATGAGAAATTATCAATTGTATATTCAAAAATTGTCATGTTATCAAAGATATACAAATCATGAAATTTTATTCATCGGTCTACCCAAATATTATAATGTATATCAAATTTGTATCAAATTTTGGTAAACGATTAAAACATGTTTCAAATATTAGATATATATCTGATACAAAAAAATAAATATTTTCTAAACTTTTGATACATTTTATAATCTTTGATTGGATTGGTGAATAAAATTTCAAGTTTTTATATTTTTGTTAATGTGTCAAACATTTAATATACGATTGTCGTAGCAAAACAACACAACCTAACAATTACTTCATTAAAAAAATGACGGAAACTCGAATAGAACGAGAATTTATTTGATATTATAGTTTGATTTGTGATAAAGATAATAAAATTTTAATATAAATCAAAATTTCGTAACATCCTTTACGAACCACCCTACCTTTTGTTGATCACACTTGTATAATAGCAATATAAAAGAGAGCCAACTACCAACGAGTGGTAGCTGGCTCAATCCTAGGAGGCTCGATTGGGTATGCTCTCTAGTTCGAGTCCCGCTAGAGTCACCATCGTTGGGAGGACCATACCGTACAGCTCTCGGTCCGAATCCGGATTAGTCAGACCCAATATGGCACTGGATACTGGGTGGGAACCCAAAAAAAAAAAAAAGAAAAAAAAAAGAGCCAACTAGTCTGTTCGCTGAGGTTTCAAGTTTCTTTTAACAAAATATTCAACGAAACGCAGGTTTCGGCACACGATTTCAAAGAGACGGCAATAGCCCACAATCAGGCAAATGATTTCAAGCACTTATTTACTCTTTTTCCTTTTTTAATCAATCCCATGTTATCGCTAATCTTGTTACTTTGGTAATATTCGTCAAAAATATGTAAAAATTAGTAAAGGTTTGTCGAAAGGTAATAGAATTTGGAGAATTATATGGAATTTGTTGTGTTTTTGACTTTTAAGAGTAAGTAAATCAGGGTACTGATGATTCTACGCAGAAATATTATTAAATTGTAAGATGGGGGGAAATATATTACATTAATCAGGAATTAGCGAACTTGTAAATAGTTATGGAAATTAATTTGTAAATTGTTTTTCCTTTCGATGTACTTTTCAAGGATGTTTTTAGTGTTTGTAACTATTGTACTTGGCAATATGTTATCTGTAGGACTGGAAGAAACAAGTGATTGGTGATATTAGTGTATAAAGAATCATAAGAGCAAAGATGAATTATAGATTTTATGTGAACGGATGTGTTGATTGGAGAAAAAGATTAGGAGGAGGGTGGTTTTACAAGATGATTTGGTAATATGCAATGAAAACATATATTGAATGCGGATACAATAGTTGAGGTTGATTCACCTTTGAAGATAACTAGATGGATAAGGGAGGGGAAGTGTAATGTGGATCTAATATTAGTTGGTGAGAACAAACATGTTAATATTGAGTTGTGTTTTGCAATGGAAAATTGTGAAGAGAAACATGAGTGTTCGAAAAGTGGTGATACTCATGTTGGGATATCTTGCGTTAGGATGCATGAACAGATGGATGATGATAATGTGACAAATTTTTCTTTTTCGCTTCGGAGAAGAAAGAAATTTCTCTTCTTGCAAGACTTGTTTACTGTTGTTTTTCTATTAGTGAATCTTTTTATTTGACTTAAAGATCTAATAAGAATGGTGATGTACCCTTTAGTAATGAACCTCAGACCAAGTACAGAGTCAAGTTCTTAATTTACTCGCATTCTATGCTCCATAAACCTTAATAATTGTTCTGGTATGTACTTTATGAGATGGCTGTAGAGATTCCCTCTCCTATGGAGCTCTAATTTACTCACATTCTATGCTTCATACACCTTACTAATTGTTCTAGTATGTACTTTCTGAGATGGCTGCAGAGATCCCCTCTCCTTTGGAGCTGTACTTTGAGAATCAGGTTGCTATATTTGTCTCTAGTATTTGTTTTTTGAGCAAATGAATCATATGGAAGTTGATTGTTATTTCACATGTGATATGACAAAGATTAAGCTAATTGTGGCACCCTATGTGAAGTTAGAAGATTGGTTAGGAGAGAGTCGCCGAACTTCTAGCTCTTGCTTCTTTTACTGCTTTTGCTCAATGTTTAAAAATACGGGGCGGCGCCTCGCGGCGGCCGCCATTGAGGCGCGAGGCGGACCTCCTCGAGGCGGTGAGGCGGGCGCCTCGATCCGAAAATCGGAAAAACAATCCAAAATACATTCATTTCTTCATAATTCATAGTATGTTCAAAAAACTATTGATAAGTAATCCAAAATACATTACTTTCTTCATAATTCATAGTATGTTCAAAAAATTATTGATAAATAATCCCTAAATAAGCTATCATTAGTGTCTAGCGGCATGAAGCTTAGGTCAAAATCTATGTCATCATCAGATGGGTCATCATCCAAAGAACCTCTTTCACTTGTATTGTCTTCATCCACTAATTGTGGAGCTTTCCCTTTCCCAAACAAATAACATAAAGTCGTATTATTTTTTAATTTGATTATATAAATTGCATTATTTGTACAAGATTAACTTACTTTGGTCTCTGCTCCTTTTTTGTGCAAGTGCTCTACTGCCACTCAGTTGTTCAATGGAACGACGACGTTTTGGAAGCCCAAAACGTCGTCGTTTCATTTTAGAAAATTTAAAAAAAAACAAAAACCTTTGCTGGTGAGGCGGCCGCCTCAGAAAAACCGCATAATGCGGCCGCCTCGAGGCGCCGTCGCCGCGAGGCGGCCGCCTCAACCGTTTTTTTAAACACTGCTTTTGCTTCAAGCTGGGTACAAGCGATCTCTGACTCTGTGCTCTAGCTTGAGCGAGAGTGTTTAGAGTTTATCTGGATGTAAGCTTATTGGATCAGAAAGGCCTGTACAATCTATGTGTCGCTGACTGTTTTCTTCCTTGTATGATTTTCTTCCTCTATATAAAAACCAAACAACGCCTTTTCCCACTAAGTGGGGTCGACTGTATCGATCTTTTGAACGTTATTGTCTCATGGATCAACTCTATTCATTATTAATATAAAAGGATGACCCAATGCATGAGGCTTCCCACTCTATGGCTCTAGGGAGAATTCAATATGTACGCAACCTTACCCTTGGTTTTCTTTTTTTTTTTTTTTGCTTTTTTTTTTTTTTTGCAAAGAGGCTGTTTCCGCGACTCGAACCTGTGACTTTCATGTCACATTACTTCTATCTGTCTCATAATTGATGATCTTTTGGGATATTAGTTTTACATTGCAGGGATAAAAAATTCATCTCCAAGTGTATCATCCTTGTTTTCTTTGTTTCACGGTTGTTAGCTTGGGCTTTGGTGCTAATTGCAACATCATATTGTTAACTCTTTTAACAACAGGGCTCTAAATGCTTATGTTGTGGTCCATATGCTGATTGCAGTACCTTTCTTCAGTGGATATGATATTAACAGATTTCTGTTGCTTCTTTTTTGTCCTTCAAATGGTACTCAGGCACTGGATCATGCCGTCAGAATATGATAAAAGGGGATGGGAACATGTTACTGTCTTTGGTGGGTTTGAGCGGGGAAGTGGTACTAAGAGGTGGAAACGAAGCTACTAGAATCTCCGATATAATGGATCTTATTCTCGTGCTAGAGATCACCTTCTTGCGGTCTCAGGTGTTGGGGTCAAAAGCTGTCCAGCAATAGACAGGTCTATGAGAGAAGCATTCCAGATCCTTGAAGAGGAATGCATTGCTCGGAAAAAGAAAAGGAATTCTGGGATTATAAAGCACATTAAATGCATTGGACGTCCCAGTCAAGAACAAAAACCATATCCAAAGAAGATGTCGATGCGATGGTAGCTAGATTTTTCTATGCTGCTGGACTGAATGTTAATGTCGTCAACTATCCTTACTTTCTTGAAATGGTGAGAGCAATTGCTGCTTTTGGCCCTGCATCTGAACTCCCATCTCTATAAATTCTGTCCGACTCACTTTTAAGTAAAGAGAAAGGAAAGATTGAGAAATTCATGGCTTCAGTTAGGGAGTCCTGGCCTCACACAGGCTGTACGATATTGTGCATCAGTAGCTTAGATGGCAGACTTGGCTGCTTCCCCACTGGTATATTTGTCTCAAGTCCAAGGGGACTTGTATTCTTGAAAGCATTAGATATAGATGAGGCAAAGAATTTGTTTGTTGCTGTTCTCAGTGATGCAACTATGGAAGTTGATCCCAAAAATGTACTTCAAATAATCTCACATCTAGGCCATGCCTGTAAATCTTCTGAATCCCTTGTCTTGTCCAAGTTCCCTCGTATATTTTGGTCTCCTTGTACTTCACAATCTATTCACATGTTGATGGATGAAATAGCTGGTCTGGAGTGGATAAAATCTATCATGTGCAAAGAGGATTGAGCAACTCATGATGTATCATCAGCATGCCTATCCAATATCCATGTCTTTTTCTTCATAATCTAAAAGAGAGCTCTGACCCAGTTTCTGTGAAGCTTGCGCCTTCATACTGCTTTGTCCAGAGGATTTTTGAGCTAAAGCAAGTACTTCAGGAGGCAGTCATTGGTGAAGAGTCTAAGCAATGGAAGCTTAGTATGCCAGGGGACCATGTAATAGTTGAAACTGCCATTCTGGGGATGATTTCTGGAGCAAGGCTCATTTGTTCTCACATTTATGTGAGCCGTTTGTGAGATTTCTGGCTACATTTGATATAGACAAATCTATCGTGGGTGCTGTATATGATTGGCGGTTTCAGACACTCGAGGCTGTTAGAAACAAAGGAATTGATGCCACAGCATTGAATCAGTTGGAAGTTCTGATAGAAAACAGATGGGATGCATTATTTTCTCCTCTCCATGCTGCTGGTTATATACTGAACCCTAGATATTTTGGAAGAGGTCAAAACAAGAATAAAATGGTAATGCGGGGTTGGAAAGCTACTCTAGAAAGATACGAGTGTGATAATGCAACCACGCGGATTCTTAGATAGCAGCTCAGCTCTTACTGGCGGCTAGAAAGATCCCTGGGAGAGGAAGATGCTGTTGATTTTAGAGATAAAATGGAACCAGTTGCATGGTGGGAAAACTTTTGTTTTGAAATATCTTATTTGCAGACACTGGCCATAAAGGTTCTGAGTCAGGTTTCTACTGTTGCAATGTGTCAAGAAATTTGGCAACATAATGATTTTCAATGTCGGGAAGCAGCCAACGGGTTTTGTGTGGAGAGAGTTGAAGATCTTATATTTGTTCGAAACAACCTCAGAATTCATAACCTGAGAAATGTGAATTTAAGTTCCCCATCTGGCCACAGAAAATGAGAAAAATGTTTCTTGGTTACCCATCAGGAGTAAAGACATTGGTTAATGTTCATCTTAATCAAATAACGGAGGTTGTAAATATCCATAATAAATTGTGATGAGCATGTCCCGATACTGCAGTTGCTAGTCTTAGATTCTCCTTGGATGATTCAGCTCTCAATTTATCATGTTCATCAGGATGGTTTCTGCAGAAAGATTACCGGGTTAGTCTTGTAGTTCTTGCAAGTTATAGAAAATGTAGTTTAGCCTGCTTATAATACTTCATTTAGTGTCAAATGATAGATGTTACCGTGCTCGTGGTTTTATCACTGTTCTAAAAAACAGTCTAGGCGAACTCTAGGCGCTAGGCGGTGTTTGGCCGTTCTGATTATGCATGAAAACGATTGTTAGACAGTGTCAAGTAATTAGGCGGTTCTAGGCAGCCGTGCAAACGATTCTAGGTTGGTCTAGGTGGTTGCTTGGACTTTTGTAGGTGAGTTTAGGCAGCTGCTTAGACGGTTTTAGGCGGGTCTATACGTTTTCTCCCCTCCCCAAATTTTTTCTTCAAATTTTTTGAATAAAAATAAAACCGCCTAACGCCTAGAAGGCGTAGGCGCTAGGCACTCCCCCACCGTACGCCTACCGCATAACGTTTTTTAGAACATGAAAGTTTCAAGCACTGTTCTAAAAAATGGGCTAGACGGTCTCTAGGAATTATGCATGAAAACAATTGCTATTTAGTGTCAGACAATTAGGCGGTTCAGGCGGGTCTAGACAGCTGCCTAGACGGTTATAGGCGGGTCTGTACGTTTTTTCTCAAATTTATTTTTTTCTTCCAATTTTTTGAATAAAAATAAAACCACCTAGCGCGCCACCTAGGCTATTCTTCTTGGTGACGCCTAGAAGGCCTAAGCGCTGGGCGCTCCCCTACCATACGCCTACCACCTAATATTGTTTAGATCATTGGGTGTCATGCCTTCAAGAATCTCTGAATCACTAACTGTTCATTGTAACAATGATTATGGTATATCTATCCTACTTGTTCTTCACAAATTGTTATTGTTTTATGGTTTCTTTACACACATATATGAGTGCGGAAACATGTTTCTTTCTCTCTAAGCATCATGATGACATTATTTGCATATGAATTAGTCATTATGAAAAGTGTAAGAAGTAAAACATTCAAAAGTAACAATAAAAAATTAAATTAAATGGTAACATCCCGAATCTTACAGTACAGATAAGGGTTTATTTATTTGTTTTTAGTAGGGTTAGATGATGTAAAGTAAAAGCTTTGTAGGACATAGGAGAAAGCTTCATTTATTTTACAGTATCTTGGTTTTCATGGCTTGCAATTATAGCAGTGGCTTTAAGATTACTTGGCTGAGACAGCAAGATTAAGGGAGTTTGTGTTGACTTAATAAGCATAAATGAAAACTATGAATGTAGTTACAGCCATTTTTATATTATTATGATTTATGATGCATGCATTTCCCTTTCCAACAGTGCGTTAATCTTTTAGGAGCCAACAGTATCTTGGAGGGAAAAAACCTTATTAGTGGTAGAGATGATAAATTTTCCCGTCCCATTTGGGACATATTTTTATATCCCATTTTAAAAAGGGACGTGGCATGATAAGAAAATTGTCTCGAAAACTCAAGTGGAACAAGATGGGATAACGGGATGAGACACGATTAGCAAGATGGGACGTGATTTAACAAAATGTGAAACATGACTGAGACGATATTTGATGAGACACGATTTAGCAAGATGGGACGTGATTTAACAAAATGTGAAACATGACTGAGACGATATTTTGTCCCGAAAAAATATAACGAGACAGGATCGAGATGATTTTTCGTCCTGGTTTTATAAACGGGACAGGATCAGGATTGACACAAACCTGTCCCATCCCGGCCTATTGCCAACTCTAATTAGTGAGGTATTTTTCTTGATTCAGAGAAAAACTTATCCGGGCCGACATATCACCCGAGGTGAGATGCCCAACAAATATTGCTCTGCCATGTAGTAATGTAGTGGGTCGCAATGGTGTGGTACACAATTTTTAAATTTAATTGAATGGTTCTCAAAATTATATATATATATATATATATATATATATATGGGTAATGCTATGATACCCAAGGGTATCAAATACCATTGGGTTCAAAGTTGAGCATTTCACCAATAAACATGCAACTGATTTCATGTTTTAAAAAATTTCATGTTTATTGATATAATTTACATGTTTAATGCTCAAGGTTGCATGTTCAATGCTCAAAGTTGCATTGAGGGTATCACAGACATGCCTATATATATATTATTGATCTCACTTCTAGGATCTATTGTTCTACCAAATGGTATATGATCGCGATTTTCACATGTTACGCAAGCGCACGTACCGCTCAAGTAGTATAAAAAATATCGACCCCACATGGATTTATTACTTGCGTTACTAATTATTGAAGCTAATTATCTACAAGTATCTAATTGAAATTGGAATGTGATTGTTGGTTGAAGATAATTATAATTAAAATAAATAAATAAATAAAACTACGATGATTTCCAAAGGTAATTAAAGCAGAGAAACATCCGGGGTTGCGAATTCGCCCAATATTATTCTAAGGATGAATTGATTTTTCTATACTTATGCAATATATTGGCTTATTAACCTGATACACTAAGATATCCACAAGCATCTTTTGATGGTCAAGTGTAAATATTCAAAGTACTCAATTAACTATATTTTTATGTTAATTAAGAGACTCCAAATTCATTGAGATCAAGTTCCAATTATGGCTACACTCGTCCTACATGTATATTTCTATCCTGGAAGGAAATCCCTAAAAATAAGATCGTATGCTATTGAATCTAAAGCTAAACCTAAATCTCTTTGTCAAGTTCATCTAAGTTTACCACAACAATCCTATTGGTGATCAAGCAACAAGAAGCATTAAGATCTAGATTCAATACACAAGCCAAATCATCACACAAGAGATAAGAAAAATCATTTATAAACTCATAAATATTGGGTTTCATCACAACCCTAGATGGTAGATCTAGTTAATATACATGCTCAAATCTCTAAATAAATATTCAACAATAAACAAATAATCAAAGTAAAAGGAAGAAGAAACTCCGTCGAGATCGTCAATCCTTCACCCATTTGTTGTTGAGATTCTAAGTTGTGATACTTTGATTGTGTTTGTGTGTTCTCTCCAAATTCACCTTGGAGGCTCTCAAATTAGGACATCAGCCCCCTCCAAAGACTCTTTTGTTTTTGGGACGAATGTTCCTTTATATAGGGTCTTTGGTTCCTTCTTGAGTACACTTCATTAACAGGCTGGAAAACGTGGTCACGACGTGAATGCTCCAGCGTCATTACACGCGGGCTTATTTTAGAGAGTCGCGACGCTCAGTGCTCAGCGTCGCGCCGCGCATTGTTCAACACATTCTGCCTCAAATTTGTTCTTAGTCGCTTATCAGTATAACATAATTTATTGGGCATACCAACAAACAAAATTTTCTCCTTAACTTAATAAAATAACATGATTTAAAATCTCCCTCATGGCCTTTGATGTGATTTTTAGGTTTTGTCAGTGTCTTTTCCATTTAATATCATATTGAAGTGTTTACTAATGAAATCTGTCGGTGCAATTTGATCCAAAACCTAATTCAGTCTGTTTAGATGCATCAAATCTCAGTTAAATAGGACAAATTGGTATATTACAAACAAATTTGACCATGATGGTGCCCTTAGCATAAATCATGGAGGGGACCAAATTTGTACCCAAAAAAGAATTAGAAAAATTGTTTTTGATAGTGGAAAGAGTTAGTAATAGATTATTACAGTATAATACAAGGAGATGCATCTGCTTTACTTGGTATTTAAGAAAAGTTAATTAAAAAAACATTGGAAACTGTTGATGGTCAAGCTTTATGAGGAAAATGCAAATTGCGAAGATATGAAAAGTGGTCATAGAAATTAGAAAGTAACAAAAGTAGCAAAGATATGCAGAATTTAAGAACATAAATCAAGGATTTAAGAATTATGCACTATCCAGTATCAAGCTTTTTGAAAAGAAAATGAAGCATGCAAGCAATACTATTATTAATATTATTATGCACTATTTATTTTCAAAAGAAATTGAGCCAATATTGTGAGTCAGTCATGTAAAACAAAAGGGACAGAAAAAAATGAAGATGATTAGGAAGATACACTAATATGTAGCAAAGGGAGCATGGACCAAAAGAAAAAAAGGGGAAAACGATGAGTTGAGTTTTAAAAGAGTACTAGTAAAGTTTTTTTAGCACTAATTTCAACAATATGCATCTTTATTTTCAAAAAGTAGTGCGGTGCATGTCTATATTTTATAAAATGTGAATTTAAATTACATTTCTGAGAGCAATACATTATTAAATTGTCAACGACAAAGTTCAAATTATGCATGTTATTAAGTTGGACTTTGAGTATTTATTATTGTATCGACGTAATCAATTATTAAATTTTGATATCTAAATTTGTGCTAAAAAAATTGTGTTGAAATATCCTGATGCTTTTATTTAACAAGTTCAAAGTATGAACTACACACATAATAAAATCAATATCAAACCCATTTTATATTCAATATTTTTTTTAGAGAAATTAAGAAAGATCTAAGTCTGTTTCTTATATATCGTATAATACATCATCTACTCAAACTTTAATTAATATATTCATTAATATTTGAACCTATGACTTCTTGCTTATGCGGTAAGAGTTAACTAACTAGATTATTGTAATATCCTGAATTTTTAGAAACAGTTCTGAAAGGTTTGACTGGCGTAAACACACACGTATAACGCAAACGTACGTATCGTTCAAGTAGTATAAAAAGTATCGATCCCACGAGAACTTAATACCTAAGTTATTAATTTTATGAGGTCAAATGATTACTAGTATCTAACAGGTTGTTTGATTGATTTGAAATGGAACGATTATAAATTTAAAAACAAGTAAATAAAATTGTTCGAAAGTAGGTTTTAAGAAAATTCAATATTAAAAACTACCTAGGGTTGTGATTTCTTCCAATATCATTTTAAAAATGAAGTGGTTGACTTAAAGTTGGGTAATATATTGATTTATTAACCTGGAACACTAAATTATGTAAAAGCCTCTTCTAATGGTCAACTACAAATATCCAGTATAACCCAATTGAACCATATGTCTATGTCAACCAAATTACATGAATTCATTAAGATTAAGTTCCAATTAAGGCTACCCTCGCCCGACAGGTATATTCCTATCCTGTAAGGAAATCTATTAAAGGGTTATCTATCCTCAAGGAAGATCGTGGGCTATTGAGTCTAAGGTCTTAAACTTAAAATCCCTATGTCTAGTTCATTTTAAGTTTACCTAGTCAATTTTATTAGTGGCCAGTTAATAAAAAAACATTAAGATTAAGACTCAATAAATAAATCTTTATATTACCCAAACTATAATCTAACCCCTTATAAACCGGTGATATTGGAGTTCATCACAACTCTAGATAACTAACTTAGTTACGACACATAACTAAGACTAGTGAAATAAAAGAGATAAAATAAAAATGCCAAAAGTAAAATGCGGTAAAGTAGAAATTGAAAAGTAAAATAAAATGAAATGCTAAGGTAAAAGAAATTACTTTTACTATTTACTATTTTAGATATCTCCCATAAAATAATATATAAACTTGTGATAATATTACCAACCAGCCATATAGGCGGTAATATGATTAAGTCAATTTAAGTTCAACCAGCCATTAAGGCGGTAATATTTGTCCATAATCCAGCCATAAAGGCGGAACCAAAATAAACCGCCATAAAGGCGGAACCAAATTAAATTACCAACCGACCAATCTGGCGGTATCCTTGATTAGTCAGGTTTAAACCAGATTAAAATGAATTACCAACCGACCAATATGGCGGTATCCTTTTAAGTCAAATTTTAAATAGTGAATATATTATTTTAAGGGAGATTAATCTAAATAGTAATAGTAAAAGAATTACCTTTCACCTTAGCAGAGGGAAGTTACCTCCTCATGGTAAATAGTAAAAACTGTAAAAAGTAAAGAAAGTAAAACACTATTATACAAAAAGTAATTAAAATTAATTACAAAACTTAAATTAAAAGAAACTAGAGAGAGAAACTCCATATTTACATCAAAGAAATGAGAGAGAATGGTACATCTAAAACTAAAATCTCGAGCTCAATTTATAGACCCCGGTAGGCCTCCCGCGTCGCGACGCCAAGGCCTTTGGCGTCGCGACGTCAGATTCTTTTGGCGTGGCCTGCTAAGGGATTGACACGTGGCAATTCGGATAAGAAGATAAGGCGACACGTGGCGAGGCGGCTAACAACTCAATTATTATACTGACGTGGCGCTGACGTGGCGATGGCAACTGTCGACACCACAGGATTACGACACGTGGCACTTCGTGATTGGCTGATGATGACGTGGCGGTGAGGTCTGTTGACTTTGGTCAGCTGATGATGTGGACGCTGACGTGGAGTGACACGTGGCACACATGGCAATGGTGATTGTCGGCATCGTAGGATGATGACACGTGGCACGGCGCAAGTTAGCAAATCACTGTGATGATGACACGTGGCACGTGGCACGTTAGCAAAGTCAAACTTTTCATATTATGACCCGTTGACCCGGCGCACATTAGCATGACCCGGTGCACGTTAGGTGTCGCGACGCCAAGGACTTGCGCGTCGCGACGCGCCCAAATTACCAAAATGCCCTTTTTTCCAATTTTCACTGTTTTGCTCCAAATCACCTCCATAATGTCCTGAAACTTTATTATCTACAAAATAACACAAAACACATCAAAATATTCACAAATCTCAAGAAACTATACAAATTATTAGGTTAAATGAGTGGGAAATAGTGATAGAATTACCACTCATCACACCCCCAACCTAACATTTTGCTAGCCCTCGAGCAAAACATAGAATAAAATAACATAATAAAATTTAACTAAGCCACTTTCGTAGGGATCACGGTTGCATTTAGCATATGCAACAAGCCTTTAAACCCCTAGGTGTCCCTAGTGGACGAGTTGTAGTCTCGTGAGGGTTTACAACAATGATACCCACAAACATTTTACAAAGTAAAAAGGTAGTGAAACTAATGCACACAAAGCAAAAAGACAAGCGAAAAGAGAATAAAGAAGTTAGTGACTAATCAGGTGAAACTTCTCCCAAGTTACTAGTTGTTTTGTTTCATTCTAAATTACTGAATAAGTAAATTCTCCGATTATATTTACCATTCTCCATATACACAGCCAACAAAATATTAATCAACTCATTTTTGCCCACAACAGTCATAAGTGCAGTTGATAAGAGAGTAATATTTTTGTCCTAAAGTTCTATCAGATTTCACACCTTTTTGTAGCAATGAAATAATTTTTTTTTCTGATTTTTCTTTGATTTTTTTATTTATTTATATACAATACCTTCCGTCTATATAACGAGTATTGGGTCGGTGGCTCCTAAACCAGTTGGCTTTAGGGCACCAGGTGTTAAGACACCCCTACGGACTTAATTACTCAGACTTCATATATATATATTTTTGCAGCATCTTTGATCCATGTAGCGAGCTTTGGGCCAGTGACTCCCTAACCAGTTGGTTTTAGGGCACTAGGTGTTAAAACACCCTTACAAACTTAAAACTCGGATCTCATTTTTTTTTTTTTTACTCCATTACTTTTTGAGATGCTTCCTCCAATTAAACTAGAGCACTGAATATTACAAACTTTTCAATTATAGCTCATGTCCGTATGTTACTATGCATGTTGATAATACCTGTCAACTGAGCATATAAGATTCATTTTAGTTAGTTTTATGGAGAATTCACAAATTAAATAATTCAAAAGGAAATAAACAAAAATTAACTTGTTTCGAAATAGGTTTGAGATACGTCTCAAGAGTGGAAACTCCTTACTCAGCTATCTATTTACCATTTCACACCTTTTTAGTCAAAATAAAAAACACAAAAACACAAATATTTTTGTAATTTTAAAAAATTTCAATTTTTTGTATTTTTCGAAAAATTTTGGACGAAATAAAAACAACACACAAACTAAAAACAAGGTACTAATCAACTAATTCCCTCCCACAAACCTAAATGAGACATTGTCCCCAATGTCTTAAACAGTAGAAGAAGAGTTTAGAAGATAATACCTGGTTAGCTGAAATTCTACAAGAAATTAAAGGTTAAGATCCAGATTAACACGACGCCTCTTACCACGATCGTCCTCGGACCAATTTATCTTTGAAATGATAGGGTCAACTTGTGGTCATAGGCTAAGAGTTGGTCTATTAGATCCGGAGCAGTTCTGGCATAAATAGGAGTTCTTTTAAAGGTTTTGACACGAACCCATTTCTCCGGGCATCATCAAGAAACACACAAAGAAAATCATAAAATCCATCAACGTTAAACAGCCCAATTGGTTTCTGGTGTATGTTCAGGTTCGCCCAAGATAATACTATAAAATTTCCTCCAATGTACCCAAGCCACCTGGCAAAGCAATAAAAGCATCAGCACGGTTAATCATTTCTACCAGTCGTTCAACATACCTGGCACGATCAGTTCCTCTCCGTTTGATGATTCAATAAGATTTGCTTCTGCCAAGGGTTTTGGGATGATTCCCAAAACATGACTGCCTCCTTCCTGTACGGCCTTTGAAACGATCCCCATTAGTCCAAGATTGCCTCCGCCATATACTAAGTGCATATTCCTTGCAGCTAAGACTCGACCCAATTCTTGTGCTGCTCTACGTATTGTGGTTTAGTACCAACACTACTACCGCAAAACACACAGATGTTTTCAACTCGTCTTCTTGAAGTGGCTTCCATGTTTTACTCTGGATGTCTTCAAAAGTGCAATGATGAGTTGAATTTATGACACCTGAAAAAGGGTGAGTAAAATAATAGCACTAGTACCTGCCAAATGACAATTATTAGTTAAACAGAAAAATAAATCGTGATAGTAAAAAAAATCTGGATCTTGTCGGATAAAGTAAAAGAAAACAACAAAACAAATCACAATTATTAGGAAAAGACAAAGAGATATAATATGTGCAAGAATTTACAGCTTGATTGACGTCTATGCGTCAGGGACAAGCTTACCATCCAATTTTCTTATAAATTGGCAAACATGGTCTTTTTTAGTCAGATTCCCAAGACTTAACTGTTGTCTTTCTTTTTGAAATTGTGTATGTAATTTGCGAAAGGCTATGTGAACATATCCACTGGGATGCGTCTCAAGAGTCGAAGATATATCATCTAAAGACTCCTTCTCAAGCCATCCCTAATGAATTTAATTTTGTCTTCGCGATTATCAGACACCATTCCTAAAGAACGACAACGAGTATTGCAATTCCAGCGTGCACATTTGTAACAAACACCCATTTGCTTAGCTCTACGTTTCTTTGCATAGGTGCTTCTTCCAAAACCAGACAGATGTGAAATAAAAGAGTCAGAAGACTCACCTGCCAATCGGACTCGTGCTTCAATTACCCAACGAATGTCATTAGGAACACCATGGATTGTCAGTAACCTCATCGTTCCAAGCGAGCTTTGTAAACTTTCATCAAGATTTTTGAGGGAGAGAAGGAAATTGCTTGTGAAGATTTGCGAGAGCTTCTTCCATCTTGAAATGTCTTAATCTGCAAAAACTAAACACAAAATTAAATCACACCAAATCACAATATATACAAAATTGCATGGGTTGCCTCCCTGCGAGCGCTAAGTTTAAAGTCGTCAGCTAGACGTGACTTCTCGAACGTTAGGCTGGATCTGAAAGTGTGACACTTTCTTTTTGTCGCTCAAATGATTCTCCCCAGTAGTGCTTGACACGTTGACTGTTAACTTTGAATGTGTTGTTGGTGTTAGGATCCAGTAACTCAACAGCTCCATAAGGTAAAACCTGAGTGATCACAAATGGACCTGACCACCTAGATTTCAATTTTCCAGGGAAAAGTTTCAACCTCGAGTTGTACAACAACACCTGCTGCCTTGGTTCCAACTGTCTGTGCACTATTTTTCGGTCATGCCATTTTTTGGTCTTTTCCTTGTACAATTTGGCATTCTCATAAGCCTGTAGGCGAAATTCCTCCAATTCGTTGAGTTGGTGAAGTCTTTTCTCTCCTGCAGCTTGTGAATCAAAATTCAACTTCTTCAGTGCCCAGTACGCCTTGTGCTCAAGCTCAACTGGCAGATGGCACGCTTTCCCAAACACCAATCGATATGGGGACATACCAATGGGTGTCTTGTAAGCTGTCCGGTAGGCCCATAATGCATCATCTAGTTTTGTTGACCAGTCACTCCTTGTTGATCCAACGGTTCTTTCTAGGATTCTTTTGATTTCCCTGTTTGAAACCTCAACCTATCCATTTGACTGTGGATGGTAAGCTGTGGCAACCATATGAGTAACTCCGTATTTGGATACGAGTGCATCAAAGTATCTGTTGCAGAAATGAGAGCCACCATCACTGATGATTGCACGAGGTGTTCGGAACCGAGTGAAAATATTCTTTTTCAGGAATTTGATCACCATTTTTGAATCATTGGATGGCAATGCAATTGCTTCAACCCATTTGGAGACGTAGTCTACAAACCAGGATGTACAGGTTTCCGAATGATGGAACAAAGGGTCCCATGAAATCTATACCCCACACATCGAATATTTCCACTTCTAGAATGTTTTGCAACGGTCTTTCGTTTCTTCTGGAAATATTTCCCGTTCTCTGGCACCTGTCACATTGAAAGCAAAAAGATAAGCATCTTTAAAAAGAGTGGGCCAGAACAAACCTGATTGTAGGACTTTGGCTGCAGTTTTGTTTCCGCTGAAGTGTCCGCCATAGGGTGATGAATGATAGTGCTACAAAACACTATTGACCTCCTCATGTGGAACACATCGTCTCAACAATTGATCAGCACACCGTTTGAACAGGTACGGCTCATCCCAGACATAATGTTTGACTTCTTCGAAGAACTTCTTCCGTTGCTGAGTTGTCCATTCCAACGGCCATTTTCCTGACACAATGTAGTTGACATAGTCAGCATACCAAGGGACTTCCTGTTGTTTCATGGCAAACAGCTGTTCATCTGGAAAAGTTTCTTTGATTGACAGATCTTTGTCAGCTGTTTCTCCCATTCTCGAGCCTCGATAGATGATCTGCCACCTGATTCTCTGTCATTTTCTTGTCTCGAATCTCCACGTCAAATTCTTATAGAAGAAGTATCCAACGGATCAATCTGGGTTTGATCTTTTTTCAACTTCGTGTCAGATATTTGATTGCTGAATGATTGTGTAGACCACCACTTTGGGACCCAGCAGATAGGAGCTGAATTTGTCAAAAGCGTACACAACTGCAAGCAACTCCTTTTCAGTGGTTGTGTAGTTGAGTTGAGCTTCATTCAGAGTTCTGCTAGAGTAGTAAATGGTGTGGAAAATCTTTGCTTTGCGTTGTCCCAAAATTGCTCCTACAGTAAAATCACTAGCATCGCACATTACCTCAAATGGAAGGGTCCAGTCTGGTGCTACTATGATGGGGGCAGAGACCAGCTTCTGTTTTAAGATCTCAAAAGCTTCCTGGCATTCTTTGGTGAAGTTGAAAGGCACATCTTTCTCCAGAAGATTGCAAAGAGGTTTTGAAATTTTGGAAAAGTCTTTGATAAATCTCCTGTAAAAACCTGCATGTCCAAGAAAACTTTGAATACCTTTTACTGATGTTGGTGGAGGTAGTTTTTCAATTGTCTCTATCTTTGCTTTGCCTACCTCAATCCCCTTTTTTGAGATCCGGTGTCCAAGAACAATGCCTTCCTGCACCATAAAATGGCATTTCTCCCAGTTGAGTACCAGGTTTGTATCTTCGCACCTTTGTAACACATGTTCCAAATTTTGCAAACAATGGTCAAAAGAATCTCCAAACACAGAAAAAGTCATCCATGAAAACCTCCATACTCTGCTCCAGCATGTCTGAGAAGATGGCCATCATGCAACGCTGGAATGTGGCAGGGGTATTACATAATCCAAATGGCATCCTGCGGAAAGTAAAAGTACCATATGGACATGTAAATGTAGTTTTCTCCTGGTCTTCTGGTGCGATGGAAATCTTATTGTACCATAAATATCCGTCCAGAAAGGAATAGAACTCTATCCTGCCAGTCTGTCTAACATCTGGTCAATGAATGGTAGCGGAAAATGATCATTCCTCGTGGCTTTGTTCAACTTCCTGTAGTCCATGCATACTCTCCATCCAGTCACCGTTCTTGTTGGATTAGCTCGTTCTTTTCATTGGTAACCACAATAATTCCTCCTTTCTTCGGCACACACTGCATAGGACTTACCCAACTGCTGTCTGAGATGGGTAAATGATGCCAGCATCCAACCATTTGATTATTTCTTTCTTTACGACTTCCTTCATGATTGGATTGAGTCTCCGTTGATGCTCCACTGTGGGTTTGTACTCATCATTCATCAGAATCTTGTGCATGCAAAATGATGGACTAATGCCTCGAATGTCTGCTATAGTCTAGCCAATCGCTCTTTTGTGCTCTCGTAATACTTTCAGTAATTTTTCTTCCTGCTCCAATGTTAGTGAAGAAGAAACAATAACAGGTAATTCAGAAGAGTTTCCAAGAAATGCATACCTGAGATGACTCGGAAGTAACTTCAGCTCTAACTGTGGTGGTTCTTCAATCGAAGGCTTGATTCGATCTTTCTTTGGCAGTTCCAAGCTTTCAACTGGTGGTGTAGCTTTGAATCAGAATGGTTTGTCAAGGTAGTTGATACATTCCAGGATTTCATCATCTAGCTCGCTGTCAGTCATGTTGGTGATGCAAGCTTCAAGTGTATCTGTGGGATTTGGCTCAGTATCCCGAACGATACTGTCAACAACATCAACTCTGAAGCATTCTTCTTCCTTTTCATTACTCGGGAATTTCATGGCTTTGAAAACATTAAAGGTAACTTCTTGGTCCTGTACTTTCATGGTCAGTTCTCCTTTTTGCACATCAATCACAGTTTTACATGTAGCCAAGAATGGTCTCCCAAGAATGATAGGTATTTCTTTATCTTCTTCCATGTCAAGGATGATGAAATCTACTGGGAGAATCGGTTTGTCGACTTTGACCAGCACATCTTCAATAACACCTCTTGGAAATGCGAGTGTTCGGTCTGCAAGTTGCAATGAAACTGAGGTAGGCATTGCTTCTCCGATTTGTAGTTTCCTGTAAATAGAAAAAGGCATCAAGTTAACACTGGCTCCTAAATCACATAAAGCCTTACCGATGTAATGTTCTCCAATGGTGCATGGGACAGTGAAACTGCCAGGATCTTTCAACTTCGGGGGAAGTTTCCTCTGAATGATGGCGCTGTATTCTTCCGTTAATGCTACTGTCTCGTAGTCTCCCAATCTTCATTTTCGTGAAAGAATGTCTTTCATGAATTTTACATAGCTGGGCATTTCTTCCAAGGCTTCTGTAAATGGAATGTTGATGTGAAGCTTTTTGAACACCTCCAGGAATCGAGCAAACTGCTTGTCCAGTTTGTTTTTCTGAAGTCGTTGAGGAAAAGGTGGAGGTGGAATGATCTGTTCTTTTTTCCTTTGCTTCTTTTTCCTCCATCTGTGGAACTGCATCTTTTGGAACTTCCTCAATTGTTGCTTTGATTCCAACATCTTTATTGATCTCAGTACCACTTTTTAAGGTAATAGATTGACATTGCTCCTTCCCTCGGTTCCTTGGATTTGGTTCTGTGTTGCTGGGAAGATTACCTGGCGGTCTGTAACTCTGAGCATTGGCCAGTTGTCCGATTTGATTCTCCAGTGCTTTGATGGAAGCTGATTGGCTCTGAAACATAGCATCGTACTTTTTTAACTGATTCAGCACTTCTGATATTCCTAGTTGATTTGCCTGCTCCTGGCCTTTGTTCTGGTGCTGGAATCCATGTGGTGGATAGTTCTGCTGTTGGAATCCAGGTGGTGGATTGTTCTTTTGCCCTGAATTGTTGCTCCATGAAAAATTAGGATGATTCCTCCACCCTGGGTTGTAGGTGTTGGAGTATGGATTGTTCCCATGTCTATTGAAATTGTTGACATAATTCACCGTCTCTTCAAGTTGATTTGGTTCTGGTGCTCCTCCATATGGTGAACTTGTGGATCTAGTGGTAAAAGTCTCCATGAATTTGCATATATGATCCAGCTTGGCGTTGACTGCTGTATTGGCTCCACTTTCATAAATTCCTGCAATTATTTGGATCATGCTCCTTTCTGTTGGCCACAAGGAATTATTGTTAGCCATTTCTTCGATTAGGTCCCAGGCTGGATCTTCTCCTTTTGCCATCAAAGCTCTTCCAGCAGCAGCATCGATTGTGGTTCTCATTATTCTAGAAAGTCCATTATAGAAAGTTTGGACTTGAAGCCATTTTGGAATCTCATGGTGAGGACATTTCCGGAGCAAATCTTTGTACCTTTCCCAAGCTTCGTAAAGAGTTTCTGAATCTTGTTGTACAAAGGATGTGATGTTATTCCTCAGTTTTCCAGTTCTGGCTGGTGGAAAGTACTTTGCAAGAAATTTGGTGGCTAAAGTGCTCCAAGTTGTGATAGAACCTGCTGGTAGTGAATGTAGCCAAGATTTAGCTTTGTCCTTCAAGGAGTATGGGAAAACAAGCAATCTCATTGCTTCTTCAGCTTCTCGGTTGTAATTGAAAGTGCCACAAACTTCCAGGAAGTTGCTGATGTGGGCATTAAGATCTTCAGTTGCATTCCCCCCAAACTGAACTGACTGCTGAATCATCTGAATGCATGTTTTGATGTCACCCGCATTTCCTGGTAAGAGAGGAAGTACAATACAATAAATGAGTCTGTCAACCACCGGAATGGTTCTGTCTCGAATGGGAATTGGTGGTGCAACCTCCAAAGGTTCAGGTTCCATGTTAACAATTGCTTCTTGGACTTCTCGCCTTTCCCTTATCAACTGTCTGATGGTTCTTTCAATTTCTGGGTCAAGCGGTCGAAGTTCAAAGCTTATAGTTCGTCTCATGAAGTTTCTGAGAACCTGAAACACAAGAAAACAACAACAATAAGTAAAAAGAAATTAGATACAAGTAATGTATCTAACCTAAAACTAATAGTGAAAGATAAATAAGTCCCCGGCAACTGCGCCAACAACTTGACCGGCGTAAACAAACACGTATAACGCAAGCGTACGTATCGTTCAAGTAGTATAAAAAGTATCGATCCCACGAGGACTTAATACCTAAGTTATTAATTTTATGAGGTCAAATGATTACTAGTATCTAACAGGTTGTTTGATTGATTTGAAATGGAGACGATTCTAAATTTAAAAACAAGTAAATAAAATTGTTCGAAAGTAGGTTTTAAGAAAATTCAATATTAAAAACTACCTAGGGTTGTGATTTCTTCCAATATCATTTTAAAAATGAAGTGGTTAACTTAAAGTTGGGTAATATATTGATTTATTAACCTGGAACACTAAATTATGTAAAAGCCTCTTCCGATGGTCAACTACAAATATCCAGTATAACCCAATTGAACCATATGTCTATGTCAACCAAATTACATGAATTCATTAAGATTAAGTTCCAATTAAGGCTACCCTCGCCCGACAGGTATATTCCTATCCTGTAAGGAAATCTATTAAAGGGTTATCTATCCTCAAGGAAGATCGTGGGCTATTGAGTCTAAGGTCTTAAACTTAAAACTCTATGTCTAGTTCATTTTAAGTTTACCTAGTCAATTTTATTAGTGGCCAGTTAATAAAAAGCATTAAGATTAAGACTCAATAAATAAATATTTATATTACCCAAACTATAATCTAACCCCTTATAAACCGGTGATATTGGATTTCATCACAACCCTAGATAACTAATTTAGTTACAACACATAACTAGGGCTAGTAAAATAAAAGACATAAATAAAAATGCCAAAGTAAAATGCGGTAAAGTAGAAATTGAAAAGTAAAATAAAATGAAATGCTAAGGTAAAAGGAATTACTTTTACTATTTACTATTTTAGATATCTCCCATAATAATATATAAACTTGTGATAATATTACCAACCAGCCATATAGGCGGTAACCTGATTAAGTCAATTTAAGTTCAACCAGCCATTAAGGCGGTAATATTTGTCCATAATCCAGCCATAAAGGCGGAACCAAAATAAACCAGCCATAAAGGCGGAACCAAAATTAAATTACCAACAGACCAATCTGGCGGTATCCTTGATTAGTCAGGTTTAAACCAGATTAAAATGAATTACCGACCAATATGGCGGTATCCTTTTTAAGTCAAATTTTAAATAGTGAATATATTATTTTTAAGGGAGATTAATCTAAATAGTAATTGTAAAATAATTACCTTTCACCTTAGCAGGGGGAAATTACCTTCTCATGGTAAATAGTAAAAACTGTAAAAAGTAAAGAAAGTAAAACACTATTATTACAAAAAGTAATTAAAATTAATTACAAAACTTAAATTAAAAGAAACTAGAGAGAGAAACTCCCTATTTACATCAAAGAAATGAGAGAGAATGGTACATCTAAAACTGAAATCTCGAGCTCAATTTATAGACCCCGGTAGGCCTCCCGCGTCGCGATGCCAAGGCCTTTGGCGTCGCGACGCCAGCTTCTTTTGGCGTGGCTTGCTAAGGGCTTGACATGTGGCAATTCGGATAAGAAGATAAGGCGACACGTGGCGAGGCGGCTAACAACTCAATTATTATGCTGACGTGGCGATGGCAACTGTCGGCACCATATGATTGTGACACGTGGCACTTCGTGATTGGCTGATGATGACGTGGCGGTGAGGTGGCATGTTGACTTGGTCAACTAATGATGTGGACGCTGACGTGGAGTGACACGTGGCACACGTGGCAATGGTGATTGTCGGCACCGTAGGATGATGACACGTGGCACGGCGTAAGTTAGCAAATCGCTGTGATGATAACACGTGGCACGACGCACGTTAGCAAAGTCAAACTTTTCATATTCTGACCCGTTGACCCGACGCACATTAGCACGACCCGATGCATGTTAGGCGTCGCGACGCCAAGGGCTATCGCGTCGCGACGCGCCCAAATTACCAAAATGCCTTTTTTTCCAATTTTCACTGTTTTGCTCCAAATCACCTCCATAATGTCCTGAAACTTTATTTATCTACAAAATAACACAAAACACATCAAAATATTCACAAATCTCAAGAAACTATACAAAATATTAGGTTGAATGAGTGAGGAATAGTGATAGAATTACCACTCATCAAGGTTCTCGAATTGAAGTTTAAGTCTCGCAACGGGGCGATATTAGAGAATATGAGTTTGAGTATTGAAATATATATTGGAATGTCTTGAAGTGAAATTTCGACATATTGGAAATCGTGAAATTCGAAGGAACTGATTACATGATTTTTAGATACTGAGGAAATTTCATTGTTTCGGTTTTAGAAATAGCAAACAAAGCTTGATTGAGGTGATTCTTGAACCGTTGGAAAGGTTTTTGAAAGATGAACAACTTTCGTGTTGAGCACTATTCAAAATTTATACCAAAAGAGCCTTAAAATGTAAATTTCCAAAAGAGTACACTTTCAGGGACCTAATTGTAAATTTATTGGGTCAGTTTGTAAATTTCAAAAGTTTCCTATAAATACCCATATATTTTCAGAAATTGCAAAATTTCTAAAGTTTTTACAACTCCCCCACCCGACCCCTCCCTTCTAAATTTGCATATGAGGTAGTGGCGGCCAATGGCTCCGTTATTATAACAGTACAATAGGTCGGATCCACAATACTAGGCACAATGTCAAGTTATGTGATAAAATTTCTAATCCAAACAACTTCTTTAGCAGCTTCCAAAGCCGCTATAAATTCCGTCTCATTGGTGGAATCAGCTGTAGAGTCTTGCTTTGAACATCACCAACTAACCGCATCGCCATTAAGGATAAATATGTATCCAGATGTAGACTTTCTATCATCTAGATCTCTCTGGAAGTCGAAGTCTGTATAACCCTTAACTTGTAGCTCATCTTCCCTATATATTAGAAATTTATCCTTAGTACCCTTAAGATATTTTAGGATATGTTTCACTGTTGTCCAATGATCATTCCTCATATCAGATTGATATCGGCTAGTAACACTAATGCCGAAACAGATATAAGGTATTGTGCATAGCATAACATATATAATGCTTCCAATACAAGAAGCATATGACAAATTAGATATTCTAACTCTCTCTTCATCAATCTGAGGTGCCATTTTCATCGAAATATGTATGCCGTATCGAAAATGTACATTTACTGTCTTACAGTTGGTAAAACCGTACCTTTCTAATATTTTATCTATGTACGTGGATTGCGAAAACTCTATAAGCTTCCTTACTCCATCTAGGTAGAGTCTTATATGCAGTATATAGGAAGCTTCACCCATGCCTTTCATGGAGAAGTTCTTGCAAAGGTAGACTTTCACATTTTGCATCAATCATATATCATTTCCAATGATAAATATATCGTTTACATACAAAACAAGGAATACTATCATGCTCCTACTAACCTTTTTTTATAAACACACAGTTCTTGATGAATCCAGGTAATCTAATTATCTCACCAAAATGACAATTTCAGCTTCGGGATGCATGTTTAAGTCCATAAATAAACTTCTTGAGCTTACAAACCAAGTTTGAAGTCTCACTAGATTTGAAACCTCCTGGTTGTTCCATATAGACATCCTCCTCGAGGAATCCATTTAGGAAGGTGGTTTTCACATCCATATGCCATATCTCATAATCTTGATATGCAACAATGGCTAAAAGAATCCTAATGGATGTTAGCATGGCTACTGGTGAAAAACATTTCCTCATAGTCAATCTCAGGACCTTTATTGTAACCTTTCGCTACCAGTCGGGCCTAAAAGGTTTCCACCTTTCCATCGGGCCTTCGTTTCCTTTTATAAACTCATTTACAACTCTTTGAGGAAGTTAAACCAAGTCGCAGTCTTGATGGTCATGCAAAGAATTTTCAGGATATCTAACGAACCTATATTTATACCCCATGGGTGCTAGTTATCCGCTGCGCAACTCTAACATATGCGGGACAACCCTAAATCTTTAAATATCTAACACTTGGACTTCTACCATACCATATCTGATATGAGGTAGTAGAAACAACTTTCGATGGAACTCTATTAAATATGTGGGCAACAATAATTAAAGCGTAATCCCAAAGGTAATATGAAAGATCCGTATAGCTCATCATTGATCGTACCATATCTAATAAAATACGATTTCTCTGCTCAAACACACCATTGTATTGAGGAGTTCCTAGTGAGCTATATTAGGCAAGAATCTCATTCTCCCTTAAATAATTTCTGATTTCGTCACTCATGAATTCGCCACCTCAATCTGATCGAAGTTATTTGATTAATTTCTCAGTTTGATTTTCAACTTCGTTTCAGAATATTTTGAATTTATAAAATGTTTCCGATTTATGTATCATTTAATAGACATAATCATATCTTGACTTATCATCTGTGAAAGTCACGAAGTATGTTGAACCATCATGAGCGGCATGATTTAATATACCACATACATCATTGTGTATAAGTTCTAATAAATCTTCAGCACGGTGTCCAACACCAAGAAATGAGACCTTTGTCATTTTCCCTTGGATACATGACTCACAAATCGGATAAGGATCTAAGGCAAGATCTTCAATCAAACAATCATTAACCAATTTTGATAGGCATCTAACACCTATGTGGCCCAATCTCATATGCCATAATTCAATATTATTTAATTCAGATTTTTTACTTGTATTTTCCTCTACATTAAAGACATATCGACATGTTTCCAAAATATAATGACCGTTAGATAAAAAACATTCACATATCAAATAATTGTCTTTATCATATAAGCATAAAGCACAATCTTTAATGTTTACTTTATATCATTCTTTATCCAATATCGGTAATGATATTTTTTATCTAATAAGAGAGGGTATATAATAACAGTCATGTAAAATTAATTTACATCCATTAGGGAGATCTAAAACAACTGTTCTTATGGTCTTGACATCCAATATTTCGTCATTCCCAACCCTAAGCTGGATCTCTCATTTGTTTAGCTTTTTTTTAACTCTTATGGCTTGCATGGAGTTGCAAATATGAGTATGACTACCAGTGTCTAACACCCAACCACTATTTACATCTAAGGCTAATGAGATGTCAATAATAGGAAAAATACAAAGCGTACCTGGGGTTACTACTTTTCTTTCAGATATGGACAATCACGTTTCCAGTGTCCAGACTTCTGGAAATATAGATATGCATCACGCACTACACGCAGTCTTGCAGTTTGTTTCTTACAAAGTTGGATTCATTTTCTTCAAATCATGTTCCATCGAGCGTAACATGTTGTGAAGCTCTTCATCTATGGCTTGCATTGAATGCATGTATAATTTTAACATAAAGCCAACATATGAACCTGGTAAAGAAGACGGATTCAGATTCTGGCCTAGCCTTTCATCTATCATAATGTCCTATCATTCCAAATATCGGATCTGGTTAATCATGTTCAAAACATAAATGATAATTGATCCTTCATCCTTGAGCATATTGTGAAACAACTTCATAGACCTTTGATATATCTTAATTTCTTGGTTTTCTTCGAACAACTCCTTGAGTGTTTTCATAATGCTCCAAACATTTGGTTCATCAATAAACTATCTACTTAAATCATGAATAATTTTGACAGATATTGGATTGAGCGTAACATACCTCAATCTTTCTGACTCCAAGACAATGTGAATGTTCATTTCCCACTCAAAGTAGTTCTCATCTCCTTTCAATTTATTAGAATCCAAAAGCCATATTAATGGATTTGCGGCAACATTCTATAAGACAATAATTAAACACCAACAGAATATTTTCATTTCAATATAAAAATACTAATACGATTATCGATTTTAAATCTTCTAGTGTCATCTCATTACTTTACGTAATTCCGTAATCTCCCATAACAGAAAAACAGAAATTTGGCAATCAAATTTCATAGTAGGAAGTGGATCCCATGAAATTTACTTCAGCCTCACAATAATGACGGTCTTGGCCTTCATAAATGCATTAGGTAGACCTAAAAGGTCAGTCACATCTATGTGACTCCTAATTTTGGTCTGAATCGTTTCTTATCTTCACAATAATGAAGATATTGGATTAAGACGTGTTCCAAGTTTATACTTATCGTAAGTAAACCCTCACAATAATGACGGTACTGTGTGACTACGTTAACTCATCACGTTACATCTAATGTTTTACCGGAGCGACCTAAGTTCCGACCACTTATACCCTCAGAATAATAATGGTATTGGACATAAGTAATAAGAACTCATTCATCTACGTATTGATAAGAGAGACCATCTAATAATGCTCCAACATTATTAATAATATTACTTAAAATAAAGTAATCACCTAATCACGAGAGATTTATGATAATAAAGTCATTAAAATGCTTAGGTCAAAATAAAAATTTTAATTTAAAACATGCAATGCATATCTAATATTAATTATACATAATTAAATTAAAATTATAGAGGCATGGATTCAAATATATGTCAAACATGCAACATGTGTTGTGTGATTAAGACCTATGATAATACCGTTCTGTTGGGGCGGTTGTGGGACTCATAGGTCAGATCGGTGCCCCATGCAGCGGAAGTGGGTCTAACCTATGGATATCAAACTTAATGTATTTTAAAATTATTTTATGGAATACCATATTCCATTACGAGTTTATAGGAAAAAATCGAGGCCGAATCGGAGTCCGAAAACCCCGGAATGGGGAAAATGATGTTTCGATGCTCATGGGCAGCACCTCTCTGCGTGTCGCGACTTGCAGGCTTAGGAGTCGCAACACCCAATTTGTGAATACTCAACATCGCGATGTGCAAGAGTGAGAGTCGCGATGCATGAAGCTCTGAGAGCTGAGTGTCGCGACGCCGGAGATCCGAGTCGAGATGCTGCGCTGTGTATAAATTTGCCTTGAATCTAATTCAAATCACTTCCAATTTTCTCCAAATACTTCAGTACACCTAAAATCCGATTTTAAAATCAAAACCAACATCGACACATGTTTTACAACAAACATATATGTATTCTAAATACATATATATATTTCTTTCAATCAAAACATAAACTAAAATAGAATCCCACAATAAAGTGACTCGTGAACAATTCTAGGTCACTCAAAGGTGGTCAAGTGATTCTAGAATGGTAATCATAGCTCCAAGCTATCATCTAGAGTTCCAAACTCTAATTTAATGTTCCATGTCCAACATGAACATTTTTACCTAATGAGAAGCATATATTTTTTATACTTCCAAAATACCCGTACACAATTCATTAGCCTAATTTCAACATCAAGCTATGTTATTATATATCCAATACATAATACATCACTATATGCTTCATTAATGAAAACAACTCACTAATGAAAACATAGCTTTAGAGAAGATCAAACTTACTGAGTAAGATTGATTCCAAGATCCAATCTTGATTCCAAAGCTAGAAAGCTTGATTACTAGATCAAATCTTTTTCTCCTTTTTAAAATGTTGTAGAGAACTTTCAAAGCTTCTCTAAACACTTATTTTCATCGGGCTAATATCTCTAATACTTGCTTGCTTTAGCTTTCTCAAGCTTAATTAAAAACTTGCTCAAGCTTGTCTTTTATAGTGAATCTTATGCAATTTTTAATTAATAAAAGTTCTAATTAGTTTTTAGGTGGGCTTCATCCAATTTGTCCAAATATGCATAATTAGGTGTGACTAATCACCTTTGTCTACCACTTTGATTTAATCCAATTAAATCTAGATAAATTTTAACCAATTGATTAGTTCATCGTCTACCACTTTGATTTAATCTAATTAAATCTAAACAAAGTTTAACCAATTGATTACTTCATTGTCTACCACTTTGATTTAATCTAATTAAATCAAGTCAAATACACCTATTATTACATATTTTGTAATTTCCAAAATATCCTCCAATGGTAGAGATATTTATGAAATTACAATAAAACCCTTGTGTGATTTTGGATTAATCCAATTGGGTCAAACTAAATAATTAATATTATCCAATAATATTTCATTATTTTTATTGATAATAATAATATCAAATATTATTTATTATCAAACATTATCGGCTACCCAAGTGCTCAACACGTACACTTTATATTGTGGGATTCTATAAGTTCAGACACGTTCTTCATATAAGCCTAGCCTATATGTACGCAATTCGGCCACCTCCGAATTCGAGAAGAACACGAATGACCTTTATGAACAATACAAGTCGAGGTCATCACATATGTTTAACAATCCCTCTGTCATCGGCTATCCGAGTTGTGCTTTGAAAATATAAATTACACTGTCAAGTTTTCGGGCGCACATCTCATATTATTGACATGTCCATGATTCTTTAAAACTAATCGCAACACTATTTCTGATATATGTGATCCACCCTAGGTGATCGGCTTTGGCTAAAGTCTTAAAAATCATATGGATATATAAATCCCTTATGGTACACATATCAGGCTGACAGATCCTATTTTGAACTTGATTAATGAGTGCATCGGTCCACACCCAACGAACATCTTGCGGTCAGACCAAGAAAGGTATTTGACATATATGGCATCAAAGTGTGGAGGATCACACACAAAATCAATAATATCCTATAGTCAAAGGATCACATATAATACTTAACTCGAGGAGATTCTTATTGATGATAGTGTGTACTTCCAAATATTAGGAATCACTTGTGACTCATTCAGTATTCATTCCAACGAATGCCCACATATCTATACGAGCTTTCATTTCTCATGGTACATCGGGTTTCACCATTGGAACTCCGATTCCGATATACGACATGTTCTAGTCTTCTAGGTTATATGAATTCAATTGTATTCCAAAACCAACGACTATGAATATTTAATTTAAGAATATTTTATAATAGTAAAACTATCCAAAGTCGGACAACCCAGTTTCTTGTATTACTACATGACCATTTTAATGTCGGTGTTATTCTCAGAATATTTATATATCAATCTAATATACATTATGACATAATAATTACAATTACAAGGTTTGAAATGAAAATATAGATATTTTATCAATAAATAATAAAATATAATGTACAATACATTATTCGGATTGGCGCTCCAAGTACCAACCCCAACAAGAGTGACATGAGAGGACATTATGGGCGGTGAAATAATGGATTTGGAAGCCTATAAAAAGGAGTTAGTGAACGTATCCCAAAACTTTAAAAGAGCTAAGATTTAAGTGTCTAGTGATAGAGAGAGAAAGCAGGTCGGCACCCAACCAAATGTGTGAATTATAATAGGCTAGTTGTAAGACCTGAGGTGTCTATTTACTCTTTTAAGCTCTAAACCCTATTTATAGCTAGGGTCGATATTGACCTCGAGCAGGTAATAAAATATTTCATTTCTCCCATAGATGTAAAGTTAAGTCACTATCTGTCGAACCACGTAAATCCTTGTGTTTGTGATTTATTTATCTGTCTGCTAAGTTTTCTTTGGTTCCCTACTAACCAAATAAATTTACTACTGATGGAGGTTTTTCCGAGGAGTCAATTTCCTATATTTCCCTTCGAATGAAAAATAGCCGTCAATAGTTGGCGCCGTCTGTGGGGAGGGTATAAAAAATAGCAAACTCATTAAGACTATGGCAGGAGATGGAAATCCTAGAGTTCTGGAGGCCTCAACGGTGGAATGGATGGAAAAGATGAAAGAGATCTTGCGGTTAGAAAGTGGAGCAAATCAAACCATCATGAAAGCAATGATGGAGATAATTGACAAGCTGTAGAAGAAAACGGAAGAGCAAACACATGAGAAGGGAAGATATTGCCAACATGAAGAGAATGATTGATGAAGTAGATGAGCCAAATGTGATAGGGAGAAAGCCTCATAGAGTCAGGACGATGGTTGTGGCTAATGTTATGCCAGTCCAGTTGTGGTCCCAGCTCAGGATTCGGAAGGCTCCGAATTTCCCAACAGTTTTGGAATATGAAATAAGGTCTGTGTTGATGGAGAAAGAGAAGACAACCTGAGGAGGTATAGCTCATAAGAAGAATGAGCTGAGGCAAGAGAACCTTCATGAGGATGACGGTGGCTAGAGAGGGCCATAACCGAGACGACAAAAGTTCAAGCCTACAATCCCGAGAAAATCAGCTCCAGGACTGACGCCCCCGCTCAAAGTTGCTCATTTGGTGACAGACGCAGCGTTTACTGCCCTAAACAGGCCTCTAGCACAGATAGCTCATGAGATACATGACAAAGGTCTGCTGACTGAACCCGATCCGAGGAGGTTCAAGGTAGATAAGAGGAATTAAATGGTTTATTATGCCCACCATCATACAATGGGGTATAACACCGAGAATTGTAGGGATCTGCGCGAACAAGTCGAGGACTTGGTGAGGAATGGCTACCTCAACGAGTATATTGATCATGATGCCATGAGGGCAAGGCAACGCAGGTAGCAAAAGTCATCGGGTTGGGAGCCTATCAACTGGAACAACTAGATAGCACTCGAATCAAGAAGCCATGAAATGCAGAGATACTACAAAAGTATTTTCAATAGAGCCGCTCTTAAAATATCCCGTAAAAAGTTGTAAGATTGTCGGTAGATCCCTGGAATACAAGAAGTATTTTTTTAAATAAGGTACTCGCACATTTACACGCTTGTTGTTTTTTTTAAAGTACTTGTGATAGGAATACAACAAGAGGTGCAAGGTTAGTGAGAAAAATAAGCACCACTGTGGCACGCCAATCCCCAGTATAATTATCAAATCCTTGTACTGGAACGTTATTACCCAACGATTTACACATTTGAGGGGAAACCAAAAAGACATTAAAGATCTGTGTGGCATTTGATGCATCGGGGTAACCATAACACGTTCAGGGAGAGGGCCAGCATGGCGTTTGGCACCCTCAGGTAACCATAACACGTATGGATCAAAGACCTTGAAGACTTGCGTGCCATTTGGCACCTTGGGGTAACCATAACACGTTAGGCGAGAGGGCCAGCGTGGATTTTGGCGCCCTCAAGTAACCATAGCACGTATGGATCAGACTGAAGACTTGCATGGCTTTTGGCACCTCGGGGTAACAATGGCACGTTTGGCAAGAGGGCCAGTGTGGCGTTTGGCGCCTTTAGGTAACCATAGCACGTATGGCTCGGGGCTAGGTTACGTCCCGCTGATGCCCTATTGCAGTGTGTTGGCAAAATGACAGATCATTCCATTATTACCAGGTTTATTGGCTCAGGGCTGGGTTACGTCTAGCCGAGGCCCTATTGTTGTTAGATGGCACAAGGAAGGTTCATTCTGTGTGGAAAAGTGACTTAGATGGCTTGGGGTCAAAGTCTTTCCCTCAAGGCCTCTTTGTTAGATCGGCTCGGGGCTGGGTTACATCCCACCGAGGCTCTATTGTTGTGTGTTAGCCCAATGAGGGGAGTTTTCCCTTGTGGCTTTTTTGTTTTACAGGACTTTACAGAATATTGCCCTTGGAATTTTGGATTATAAAGCATGGGGTCAGAGTTTCTCCCCCGTGACCCTAGTTAGAAGAGCAATGACGATGAATCCAGTCAGATTTTTGGCTAAGGGCCAATCAATGCCAACTTAGGTCAGCTCGGGGCCCGAGGTTGATTTTCAGAAAGGTTGTGAAGCGTGGATCCGATGGATTCGAGCATCAGCATGAGGGGGAAGTTTTTTCTTCAAAGACATCCCAAGTATTGGAAATATGTCATGACACATCAGATTGAAACTATATGAGGTGCCCATGTGATTATCTGCACGAGGACATCACGTGGAAGCTATATGAGTTTCTTAGGGAGATTTATTCGAGGGATCGATATCCCATATTGTCATTCGAACGAAAAACAGTCGTCAACACAAATAATGAATAAATCAAGTTAATTTAGATTTGAGATTCATGAATCAAGTATAGTAGATAATTTTACCACTATCTTATAAAGTGTCAAATGGTAGCATCAGATAAAAGATGGAATAAAAATATATGTATGGATGATATGTATACAACTAATAAGTAATTATTTTTTCACATATCAAAGTCCTACGAGCTATCTTCTTGAAGGAAACCTACAAGCTGTCCAGTCCACTTCCAACTCAAGTTTTTCAATTGAAGTCGGTTAGTGAATTCCTCTTAATTAATTGCTAGTGTGTGTATTTTTGCAACATTATATCATACAATATAATATTAATTAAAGGTAGGGTGGCATTTCTATTTCATTCATTTTCCTAATACATAAAGAATAAATGTATTATAACCATAAGCAACAAATAATTGAAAAAAGCTTTCGTGATAGAATCTCCATCATCATGGCATCACCATCACCAAATACATAGCACTACATACAATTGAGATAATTATTATTTTTATTATTAGTTTCACTACCTATATTTTGGCAGACTTTTGTTGACTTGATGATAACTCGAATGCACTCAAAATATTTATATGGTTTTCAGTTTCAAAAATTGAATTGCACTTGAAAGGCAGACATTTTGGATAACCAATTGTTACTATATTAGAGATAAATTCATACCACGGTAAATTCCATAAAACCCTAAAATGGGCAAAAGCCTTCCACATCTACAATGATGTTTTAAAAACACCCATTACCAAAATACCACTAATCTATAATTAATGATACAACTTTTTGATGATGGATTTTGCGGCAGAGTTTGAACAGCACGGCAAGGGCAGAAGGGGAATTTCTTCTTTTGGGAGGATGAATATTCTGAGGGTATTGACCGATCTTCGACCAGACATGGTATTCAGACATGGTCTCCTAATTTTGACTGACCCGATGACATAACATGGTGCAGATATCAGAGACTGACAACATCAGAACCGACCTTGACCACTATAGCCCGGTAGCTCGGCTCAGTCCTATCCTTCCTCCTTGATCGAAAGAATGAGCTCGGATATTATGGGTCAGGTCAGAAGTAGTTGGATTAGTTCGGCACAATATTTGGCCGTCCTCATGACGCCCGATGTGTGACCGGAACCGTTTGGATATTTCCCTCTGACATGTACCACCGCATGAAAGATCTTTACAGGTTGTCTTAATGATTGTTGAGTGTGGCAGTGCCCAAAACAGAATGATTTAATGAAGAGTCAGATGGC
This sequence comes from Zanthoxylum bungeanum, assembly GCA_019454045.1. Classification (NCBI taxonomy): domain Eukaryota; kingdom Viridiplantae; phylum Streptophyta; class Magnoliopsida; order Sapindales; family Rutaceae; genus Zanthoxylum; species Zanthoxylum bungeanum. The sequence goes on along the minus strand of SKCR01001889.1, from coordinate 65,331 downwards.
AGGTTTGCTTTCGACGAGGCAGTTGGGGCAGAGAGCCCATCAATCGGCAGGAAATCCACGTGGCTGATGTCATAAAGATATGGGAATAATGTTATTTTTTCCTTAGTATATAAAGGGAGGGTAATCTCATTTGTAAAGGTTAATAAAATTTCACTCAAGCACTACTTGTAAGAAAACACTAAGCAAACAGCTCGGTAATACTTGACCACCCTTGAAAAAGAGGTCGGTCGAGCTCAATTCAGTTATAAAATCAGCACTCTACTTTGTTCCCGTGGACGTAGGCTGGATCTATTCCGTTGAACCACATAAATCCTTTGTCGACTTTATGTTCGTTTCTTTCTCCTGCTAAGTTTGCTTTTGGCACCCATAACCAAACAAATTCCCGGTTGGAGGAGGATTATTCTGGGAGCAGTATCCCCAGCTTGCCATTGAAATGAAAATCACCCGTCAACAGTTAGCGCCGTCTGTGGGAAGAGAGCAAAAAATCATTCGATGTAATAAGATGATGGCAGGAGACGGGAACCAAAAATCATTGGAGGGTTCAACGACTGAGTGGATGGAGAGAATGGAAGAAAATATGAGAAAGGAAAGGGAAACAAACCAGACCTTCATGAAGGCCATGATGGAGAAACAGGAAAAATTAGAAAAGATGAATGATGAAAGGTTGGAGGTTGGTCCAAGCCAGAAGAGAGATGAGATAGGAAAGGGAAAAATTGTTGTAGATCTAGGCGGAGATGATGAACCCGGGAAGAAAGATCTACTGAAGGTGAGATCTGTTGTGATAACCGGAGCCTTGCCGGCAGAAAGAGTTTGGGAAGAAGAAGATGATAGGCAAACCCCAGAGTCCTCTAGTAATAGCCCACGCTTTAAGAAGGGCGGGCATGGAAGACGTGGTGGGGGAGATCGATAGGTGTCCAACCACGGCATACGTCATGCTCGGAGTAGTAGGCGTGAAGAAGCCCGCAAGAGGCAGCGCAATAATAGTGATGACCAGATTAAGGACTGGTTCAGGAAAGAGATGAAAAAGTGGGAAGAAAACATGAAGGCAGATAAAGAAGATTATCCAGACGGAGAAGCGGCATCCTCTTTTACGGAAGAGATCTTGACAGCAGAGTTCCCTAGTCGGTTCACCAAGCCATCTATGAACACCTACAAAGGTCATATCGACCCTAAATCCCATGTCGAAAGTTTTGTTTTGCTAATAGAGCTTCAAGGGATGGTGAGAGAGGCCATCTGCAAGGTGTTCCCTTTAACCCTGGGCAGGCCCACGATTTTGTGGTTTAGAAGTTTAACTCCATTGAGCATCAGTAGTTTCTCTCAGCTTAGGAAATCTATTGTTCGATATTTCAAAAGAGCGTGTGTGCCAAGGAAGATGGTGGGAGCACTAAGACTGATGAGGTAGGGGGATGATGAGCCTCTGAAGAATTTTATTGAAAGGTAACACAATTTGGTGCTCGAGGTCGGAGCATACGAGTAATCGGAGGCACTGGAAAGTCTCAAGGGAGCTCTGAAGGTCGAGAAGTTGTGGACTTACCTGAGGATCTAGGACATACCAGATTATGCCACTGATATGGAGTTAGCCTGGAAATTTGTTTTGATAGAGGGAGAAGTGAGGTTGCCCGAGGAGGGGGAACTCAGAAATGAAAGGTAGTGAGGTCGGAGATACCGCGAAGGTCGGATAGAGAATTAAGGAAACCGTCCCTGAGAAAAAGGGAGTTTAGGCCGTGCCTCAGAGCAATGCACCTCAAGAGAGAAAGACTCAGGTGCAAGTAAATCATTGGTCGGAGGGGCAGTGTATACCCCTTTGAATAAGCCGTTGGCTCATATCGTCAGAGAAATCCAGGATAAGGGCCTTCTGGTAGAGCCGGACCTGAAGAAATATCCGACGAAGAAGAAGGACGAGAGGTTCTACTGTGTACACCATAACCTAAGAAGGCACAAAGCGGAAGGCAGTAGGGACCTGCGAGAGCAGGTGGAAAACCTGGCACAAATGGTTATTTGAATGATTATATCAACGAAGAGGCCATGGCGGCCCGGCAACGGCGGAAGCCCAGACAGATGTATACTATCGCTGGTGGAAGAACATTGGTCGGAGACTCAAACCGATCCAGATAGAGTTACAGTAGATTCTGGGGATCAGAAATGTTGACAATAGAGCAGGCCCTGAGGGTTCAAAGGGGTCGATTAGTCCCTATTAGGTTCACAGAAGAGGACACCCATGGGGTCAGCTTCCTCAACGGGGATGCGTTGATAATTAAGGCTGTGATATGAGGAGCTGAGGTGGATATGATCCTAGTAGATCCGGGGAGCGCGGTTGACATAATCTCCAAGGAAGCCTTGGATGGTTTGGGGGTGGAGTATGCCATTATGACCCAGGATGAAACACCTTTATACGGGTTTAGAGGCGCAATAGTCGTCACTTTGGGCAGGAAGCAGCTGGCCATGACGATCGGGGCCACCCCCCACACTCAGACGATCATGATGGACTTCACAGTGGTAGATTGTATGAGCAGTTACCAGGTTATTATCGGCTGACCTTTCATGATGAAAACGAAGGCGGCCATGTCTTGTTATTACCTGAAGTTGAAATTTCCCACCCGGGATGGGATTGGGATAGTTTGTGGAAATCAAAAGGCGGCCATGAACTGTTTCGCTACCGTCTCAAAGGAGACTCTTTGCGTCGAAGAAGATAGTAGGAAGAGAAATGAGAGGGCAGAAGAGGAAATGAGAGTCAAGACTCTAGACCCTTGGCCCGAGGATCTGGCCCATTTGGGGGCAGTCGAGGATTTAGAGTCAGTGGAACTCTTCGGCACCGGAAAAATCGTAAAGGTGGGTGCGGGGTTGGAGAGGAACTTGAAGCAGGGTTTGCTCAAGTTTTTGGAGGGATATACAGATATGTTCGCTTGGGGGCAAGGTGATATGCCCGGGATCGATCCCAAGTTCATCAGCCATTATTTAGCAGTGGACAAGGCTTATAAGCCAGTCAAATAGAAGAGGAGAATCTTCAATCAGGAGCGCTGCGAGGCGATAAAGGTCGAGGTAAAAAAGCTGCTAGAGGCCGGTTTTATCAGAGAAGTGAAATACCTGGAGTGGGTATCCAATGCGTTCCTGGTAAAGAAGGCCAGTGGAAAGTGGAGGATGTGTGTAGACTTCTCCGACCTTAATAAGGCCTTCCCGAAGGATAGTTTCCCGCTCCCGAAGGTGGACCAACTGGTGGACTCAACGGCATGTCATGGACTGCTTAGCTTTATGGATGCCTTCTCGGGTTATAATCAAGTCAAGATGCATCCCGAGGACTAGGAGAGAACAACCTTCATCACATATCAGAGGCTGTATTGTTATAAGGTGATGCCTTTCGGATTGAAGAATGTTGGGGCTACGTTTCAGAGGTTGGTGAACAATTTTTTCAAACCCCACATCGGCAGGACCATGCATGTTTATGTTGATGATATGATAACAATGACCGAGAAGCCTGAAGATCATTTGGCCGACCTTAAAGGGACTTTTGAATTACTAAGGGAGCATAACAAGAGGCTGAACCCGGAGAAGTGTGCATTCGGAGTAGCATCGGGTAAATTCCTAGGATACATGGTCAGCACTCGGGTTATAGAAGCAAATCCACAGAAGATCCGAGCTATTTTGGAACTGAAGTCCCCAGGATGGTCAAAGAGGTGCAGAGTTTGACAGGCTGAGTAGCTGCATTAAACCGGTTCATCTCCAAAGCCATTGACAAATGCCATCATTTCTTCAAGATAGTCAAGAAGGAAAAGAAGGAGGTCGCCTGGACAACAGAATGTGAAGAGGCGTTCCTGCAATTGAAACAATACCTGGCTCAACCCCCTCTTTTGGCCAAGCCAATCCCAGGTGAGATTTTGTTCCTATATTTAGTTGTTTCTGAGTATGTTGTGAGTTTGGTGTTGGTGCAGGAGATAGATTAAGGTAAAGAGACCAGTGTACTATACCAGTAAGGCCTTGCTGGATGCTGAAACCAAGTATTCGGCCCATGAATTGGTGGATTTGTCCCTGATCACAACAGCCCGGAAGTTGCGGCCTTATTGTGGGAACACAGAAACTGGGCGACGCATGCTGTTCTAGGCTCGCGGCCTAGTTGGGAGTACAGAGTAGCCCGCGGGGGACTAAACTGGAGAATAATGGAGTCGCCACCTGGTGTGAACCGAGAAAATGAGATTTAAGGCCACACTCACCCCTCGCAAGGGAAGAACTCAAACCGTTGGGTTCGGAACGGTCCCTTACTTATGCCACTTGTAATAAAATGATTTGTGCAATAATCTAACCAAGCCTACGCAACATATTTCCAAGGATAAGTCATTCCTAAGTTTGCATGCATAGGTACAAAGCTCATATATAAGTTTACATATAACACATTTTTCATGTTTGCATACAACCTATTTGTATATAATCTATGTCCGAATTCATGCATAAAGATATATTGACATACGGAAGACATACAATCTTACATTGGTAGGCACAGAAGTGCAAAAACATAGCATTCATACAAGCATGCATATTAGGGAAAGACACTTAAGCGCATAATAGAAATAGATAACTAAAGAGGTAATACAAATGCATAAGGTAAAAAGAGATAACTATATGCTAAGATAGACATGTCGTGATGTGATGCATGAGGACCTGTTTACCGTGGGCGTTCATGCGGCGTTCGTATACACGTTCGAACGGTAAATAGAAGGTTCGTGTTCGTATATCATTTGATAATGCTTTCGAACGAGACCAGACAGAAAAACATGTGTTCGTGTGGCGTTCTGAAACGCGTTCGAACGGGGTTACAACAACGACCTCCAAAATGCAGTAAACAACATGACACATACATGAACGGATGAATAGATGACATCTAATAAATAATAACGGGCTAAAAGCGCGGCAAAGCATTGTGGTAAAGGATTTTAACCTCTCAAAATAGAGGACCTTTAATCGCACTTACTAAGCCCATGCGCAATCAACACAATACATACATAAAAAGTAAAGACAATGATATCGGACTTCGTATACCCGATTGAACACATCTTACATTCAACCGATTATACATCAATCGACGCGACGAAGATTCGTGGTAAAGGGTTTTAGCCCCTCAAAATAGGGGACCTTTAATCCAACTTACTAAGCCCATGCGCTCGATCACATCATGTATATAAAAAATAACATAAATAATACCGGACTTCGTATACCCGATTGAACACATCTTACATTCAACCGAATATACATCAATCGGCGCGGCAAAGCATCGTGGTAAAGGATTTTAACCCCTCAAAATAGGGGACCTTTAATCCAACTTACTAAGCCCATGCGCTCGATCGCATCATTACATAAATAAATAACATACGGAAATCAAGTAGCGAATAATAAACAAATCAAAACAACATAAAATGAAATATGCGCCGTTTACTCAAGTGGTACGTGGAGTTGTATCCCGAGTACAGATCATACTACCGTCCATTCAGAATCGGCTATGAAATTTATGTCTGGGTTTCCAACCTATATACCACAAGAGGCGACACACACTTCATTTTATTCAAGGGCCACAACATACATCATTTTACAATACATGCATTTTTTTTTATCTATTCAAAGGTCACAACATGCATCACTCCATAATAATCATGCACACGAAACTCAATAGATAATAAAAATACAACTGAAAATGGATGTGAAAAATACCCTCAGGTCTAACCTTTTTTGTCGACTTTCGGACTTGCGTTTCACGGAGATCGGAAGGGTTAAAGCCCCTCAACTTTTCTAGTTCACTGGTTTGCGTTTTACCTCGCAGTTTCGCTGCTCAAGCTACTATTTTGACTCCGTTTTGCTGCTGTTTTGCTGCTGCTTGTGTTGTATTTTCTGGTCACTGTTTCAGGTATGTTTGGTCACTATTTTTGGCATTTTTGGGCAGTTTCGGGGTGCAGTTTTGAGGGGAATTATAGGCAGTTTTTATGTTACTGTTTTAAGGATTTTAGGGGCTATTTTTCGGTGTATGACCGGCGTAATCACACATGTATAACGCAAGCGCACGTATCGTTCAAGTAGTATAAAAAGTATCGATCCCACGAGGACTTAAAACCTTTTTGTTATTAATTTATGGGGCCAACTGATTACCAGTATCTAACAGGTTGTTTGATTGATTGATTTGAAATGACGATGATTCTAAATTTAAAACAAGTAAATAAAATTGCTTAAAAGTAGGTTGAGAAAAATCCAAATAAAACGAGAAAGCTAAAGTACCAGAGTTCTAAATTCTGCCTTATTGAAGGGGTCTTATATCGTAGGGGGTACACGGTACCACTTCTAAGATGCCTCACATCCGAGGAAGCAGACTATGTGCTCAGGGAAATACATGAAAAGATCTGTGGGAGTCATGCCGGGGGGCAGTCAATCGCATATAAGGCGCTAAGGCAGGGATTCTTTTAGCCCACTATGCATAAGGACGGGGTGAGGATAGCTCGAAAATGTGATGGGTGCCAGAAGAATGCAAACATTCCCCATCATCCAGCAAAGCAGTTGACCACGTTAGTCAGCCTCTGGCCCTTCGCTCAGTGGGGGCTAGACATCATTGGGCCAATGCCGGCAGGACGAGGTCAAGCCAAGTATGTCATTGTTGTCATTGACTATTTCACCAAGTGGGTGGAAGCCGAGCCTCTGTCTACAATCACAAAGAGGAAGGCAACAGACTTTGTTAGGAAGAACATCATTTGAAGGTTCGGGATTCCCCGGGCCATTGTTACTGATAATGGGAAGCAGTTTGACAGCAAACATTTCAGGAAGCTCTGCGAAGATCTCCAGATTGCCATGAGGTTCACTTCACCTGCTCACCCTAAGTCTAATGGGAAAGTTGAGGCAACCAACAAAAAAGTCAAGGAAAACCTGAAGGCCAGGCTCGGATCTTGTAAGGGTCTGTGGGTTGAAGAGTTATCAGAAGTATTGTGGGCACATCGGACAACTTACAAAAACTCCACGGGTGAAACTCCATTTTCTTTGGCCTATGGTTGTGAAGCAATCATCCTAGCGGAGATCGGAATGACCACTCACAGAGTCCAGCATTTCGAGACTGAGTAGAATGAGGAGCTCGTCAAAAACCACCTCGACCTAATCGAAGAAAAATGGGAGAGGTCGGTAGTCAAAAAAGTCGTATATCAATAGAGGATGGCCCACTTCTATAATAAGAAGGTCTGTACTCGATCTTTCCTTCATGTAGACTTAGTTTTGATGAGAGTTACGATGAATACCCGGAAGCTCGAAGAAGGCTCACTAGGAGCCAAGTGGGAGGGGTCGTACATAGTGGTGGAGATAGTTCAACCGGGTACTTATCTTTTGGAGCAGCTGGACGGTACCTGACTCAAAAAGCCTTGGAATGCTGAGATGCTGAGGAAGTACTTTCAGTAGCTCTCCTTCTTGAGCCGTAGAATGAAATGTAAAAGAGGTGACCAAAAGTCATCAATTAAGACTGAGTTGTAGAATGAAATGTAACGCTTGGAGTGGGCAGAATCTGCACGCCACCCCTTGCGGATGATCAAGCTTGTCCTAAAGAAGCTGTGGTGGTGGTTCGACCTTCCGAATCTTCAGATTCACAGCTAAGATGGTCCCCATAAAGCGGCAGGTGAACTGTTATACCCAGGGCACTCGATCGGTTTCCATGAGTGCCTCATCCCTATTATGAGGTGGTTCTCTGGAATGAGGAGAAAGAAGAAAAATCTCACGGGGGATCGCTGGAAAACACAGAGAGATTTCCCAATCGGGCCCCAGATTTGTCCAGAAATGATTTTAAAAGGCTCGATTTGGGGGACCCTGTTAATCAAGTTCAGACCAGGAGAGAATTATTGGACGACCAGACAAGAGTCAGAAACTTATTTGAAAAGCCTTTTTGAAATGTCCCGCAAAGAGTTGTAAGAAGAGTAGTAGATCCCATGAATATGAATAAGACTTTCTCTTTTAAATTAAAAACTTGTCCACTTTACTTGTTTGTTAATTGAATGTGAAAGCCATGTTCAATTTTCTTGGGATGTGCTTGGGGCGAATGGGTGTTCAGTAGCTGGGAATGACACCAAGCCCGCGGCACACCAATCCCGAGTGTCATTATCAAACCCCTGGTTAGAAGTGTTCTGACCCAGATACTTTCACTTTTGAGGATCCATAACGCATCAAGGGATGAAGTACATGTGGGGAAAGTGCGAATCTCTCGTGGCACGCCAATCCCGAATGTCATTATCAAAACCCCGAGGCTGGAGTATTATTACCCCATGACTCATATTTTTGAGGAATAGCTCGGGTAAACAAAACCCATGGAGGTTTCTGCCCCTGCGAATTGTCTAACTGATACCCGTTGAGAACCATCAGGCACACGACATGGGGACGACCGAATAGCCTCCATGACCTTTGTGACCTCGGGTAAACCAGACCTAGGGAGATTTCTGCCCCTACGAGTTAACTGGTGAGTCATGTTGAGAAACACCAGCTGCACAACACGGGGAAGGCCCAGTGCCTCAGAGCAATGCACCTCAAGGGATGGCAAACACGGGGAGATTTCTTCCATTGTGGATAGTCTGCCTAACCGCCTCGGATTAGGAGAAACATAGCATGGGGAGGTTTCCTCCCTAATATCGTTTGCAGACTCCAGACTCGTCCATCATGAACCCCGGTTCATGGCTTCGGTCGTTCACCGATTCATAGACCGGTTAGCTGGGACACTGAATTGTTAGGTTCATAATTTTTATTTTTGGAAGCATCAGGCAAGACGCTGCCTCGGGGTACCCAAGTTGTTATCTTTTCGAGTCTGCGTGGAGTATGTGCTAAGCCACCTCCGTTGTACCAACCTTGTCATGTTTTCATTTTTTATTTTTGCAGATGCTCGGTAAATGGACGCCTGCGCCAGGATCCGCAGAGTATTGGAGGTTGAAAATCTTCCCTCGCGGATGTCCCATTTATTCCACTAGCTCGGGGTCGGGTTACGTCCCACCGAGAGTGGATTGTCATCGGCATGGGGTCGAAACATCTCCCCCATGGACGGATCTCAATTGGTCCGGGGAGGTAACATTCCCTCAGAGCTAAGTATTCTGCAAGCTCAGGGTCGGGTGAGGTCCCACCGATAGTGGCTTATCATCGGCATGGGGTCAGAGCCTCTCCCCCATGGTCGGATCTCAATTGGTCCGGGGAGGTAACATTCCCTCGGAGCCAAGTATTCTGCAAGCTCGGGGTCGGGTGAGGTCCCACCGAGAGTGGCTTATCATCGGTATGGGGTCAGAGCTTCTCCCACATGGTCAGATCTCAATTGGTTCGGAGAGGTAACATTCCCTCGCAGCCAAGTATTCTGCAAGCTCGGGGTAGGGTGAGGTCCTACCGAGAGTGGCTTATCATCAGCATGGGGTCAGAGAATCTCCCCCATGGCTGGATCTCAATTGTTCTGGGGAGGTAACATTCCCTTGGATCCAAGTATTCTGTAAGCTCGGGGTCGGGTGAGGTCCCACCGAGTGTGGCTTATCATCGGCATGGGGTCGGAGCATCTCCCCCATGGCCGGATCTCAATTGGTCCGGGGAGATAAAATTCCGTCGGAGCCAAGTATTCTACAAGCTCAGGGTTAGGTGAGGTCCTACCGAGGGTAGCTTATCATCAGTATGGGGTCGGAGCATTTCCTTCATGGTCGGATCTCAATTGGTCCGGGGAGGTAACATTTCCTCAGAGCTAAGTATTCTGAAAGCTCGGGGTCGGGTTACGTCCCACCGAGACTGGATTATTCATTAGTATGAGGTCAGAGTATCTCCCCCATGGTCGGATTCAAATTGGTCGGGATCAGAATTTCCCTTCACAATCAGACTCCGAAGAACGAGTTAACAAGTGAGAAATGAAAATTATACTAAGTATTGAAGGCAGAAAGTAAAACATTCATTAAGATACAAAAGGGGAAAGTGTAAATATTATTGCAAAAAATATATTGTTTGATACACAAGGCCCCCTTGGGGTCACCCTAATTCCACAGCCCGCACAAGGGCGACTGGTTCATCTTGGTTAGGCTCTGGAGGTAATACCTCTTGCTCATGTTCAGCAGAGGGCATCTCGGTTTCAGTTTGGTCGGTAGGAGGAGCTTCGACTTTGGCTGCGGGGACTTCTAATTCAGAAGCGGGGGCCTCAGGCTGCGATTCCTTAGAAACTGGGGATATGGGAACGGCAGATATGGGTTCAGGGTCTTGAATCTGCTCCGGAGGGGGCATGAGTAAAGCAAGGGCCTCATTCTCTGAGAGCTCCCCCTTGCAATATTGGATGGCAATGTGGACGAGTCCTATGTCCACCTCGAGCACTAACATCAGAATGATCTCCGTAAAATCCTCAATCCCGTCAAGCTTGGCCTTCTTCAGGTTTGCTTCTAGCTGAGCCTCTTTGTTTTTCAGGTCATCTCGGGCCTGATCCCTTTCCTTGATTGCCGTTTTGAGCTTGGAATCTAAGCTTGTACTCTCTCACCTCAGATGTTTAGCTTCATCCTCCGCAATATCCATATTTCTCTTTGCAACGGCGGAGGCATTACAGAGGGAATCATTCAGTGCGGTGGCCTCGGCTGTGGCCTTTTTCACCCTCTGGATCTCTTCTTTTTTTTTGGCCAATTCGGCCTCTCGCTCTGTCATCTGGGATTGGAGCCTCTGCACTTGGCCCCCCTCGGACAGTAGGCTCGTCAGCAGGTCTTTGTTCCGGGCCATCATGTAACCCATCTGGAAAAGAGAAAGAAAGGGTTAGAATTCGCCAAGTAAAAATGAAGAACGGAAATAGAAAAGAACGTTTACCTTAAGAATTTAGGCAGAGAACTTGGAGATCACCTCCTCGGGGGAGATGTCCTTATATTTTGGGATCTGCTCGGGGGGACCGCTTCGGCCAGTGAGTTGATTGCAGGCACCAGATGGGCTACCGCATCTTGGAGCTTTTCATTAAGGTCGTTCACCCCCAACACCACCCCACTCTTCCCGGTCCTGGAGGGAGCCTCTGCCGGTTTCTTCTCCTTCCGGGTGGAAACCTTCTTAGTGAGGGGTTCTGATTCTTCTTCCTCTTCAAGCTCGACTTCTTCTTCACTGAGCAGACAAAGGTGTTTGCTGGAAGGTCTGGATGAGGCAGGAGACGATTGAACTATTGGGCTCGGAACAGCCAGTTTGTGAGTAGGTTGAAGATGTGCCACCGGATGAGCAATCAGTTTGGCTTTTCCCTTAGCCTCAGGAGGAATCAGAGTGGTCAATCGCCGCCGAAAACTTCCAGCTGCACCCTATCCGATCTTTTTGGCTAGGCTCTTGATCCATCCCATGACATCGCCCGACTTCGTCATTCCTGCAGAATACAAGACAAGAAGTACTGTCAGTTTCCGAGTACAGATAACTTCAAATAGATTCAAACTGAATATAAGAAATTTATTAGCAGGTCAGGAGATAACTACCTAGTCATCCTAAAGCATATGGAGGTATGTTCCGGATGAGGCCCGACTCTACAAAGGCGACGTCTTTGACAACACTTTTCCAAGAGCCGGAGAAACTCCGAGCTTTCTTAATTCTGGTCCGGACCTCATGACTGACTTTGGGAGGATCCCTCCAGCAGGCTGAAAAGGTTTGGGATGTTAGTATTTTTTCATAAATTTATGGAAAAGAATAAGGGATCAAGTCCTCACCTCATTCTGTAAAGACGTCTGAGACGTCTATCTCTTCGAAATCTATTGACCGAGACCAACCCAGTCGCCCGTAGCCCAGAACTAGGGATCTTTGAAGTTCTTGTTAGTCTTAGGGAGCTCGGTGATGAAAACAGGTATGTCGGTATAAGAGGAGAGATAATACCAACCGTGATGAGATTTTGGGTTGGCCTTCAGTTTGTACAGTCCTGCAGCTCCACAAAGGTCGGCTACCCTACGACCGCTCGGTGCCATATCACATGAAGACCGACCAGTATCCTCCAACTGTTCAGATTCAGCTGGCAGGGAGCAACTTCCATCGAGGCAAGTATCCTCGCAAAATAGGACTGGACAGGCAGTCGTAGACCACACTCGAAGAAGAAAATGAGAATGGCCACGGAGCCAGACTCGGGCTGACTTGCAAACTCACCGAGGCCCGGGACCTCAAGCGCTATGTCTATAGGGACTTCATACCGATGGCGGAGTATGCTTAAGGCATCTTCCATGATGGTTGAATGACGATCCATCTCCAGGGAGGACCAGTCTAGTTCGCTCGGTTCAGGAGCTTTCCGGGGAATTCGGTGGTGGTAGGTGTTGTTCTCTTCCTGAGATGGAGTTGGAGTGGTATTTAATTCCTCTAAGCTAGCCGTCCCCAAGCTGGAGGAAACCTCTTGACCATGAGGAGATTGGATGATTGGGGGCTAAGCTGAGGACGATTCGGCATCTGACATTCCTAACAATGGCAGGGTTAGAGGAGGATAGTTAGTAGTCAATTTGGAGGCATCATATACTCAAAGGTTATTCTAGCGACCGGGGACCTAGGCCTAAAGTCTTTGAACGTCCTAGCAATGGCAAAAAATAGTAAGTCTCTTCCTAAAAACATCAAACCAAACACACGCTAAACAGCAAACCCGGGAAACTCGAAAATCAAACATCCTAACCCACAACCCTTCATTCTACAAAAAAAAACGCATGCATTTTACACCACCCAACCAACCCACAAACCACACTATACACTTCCACAGAACATTCGCAACATAGAGCATAGGCATAAACATGATAGAAAACATGAAGAACAAGCAAGAACAAACACATGAACTTTCGCAGGCAACAAATGAACACGAAAAGTCTCAGAGATTGGGTAGAATGAGGTTGAGCAGAAGACTTACTTAATTCGAGAGGTTGAATAGAGAGATGGTCTGGTCGGTCTTGAAGTCTGTTGATCTCAGAAAATAAGAGAAGAAACCTCTTACGCTTTGGAAGAACTGGTTTTCTTAAAAGAGAGAAATGTGTGATGCTTCCCGTTTTTGTAGGCAGCCAGAGACACTCATGGTCGTTAGATCAGAGGAAGAAGGCTCGGATGCGCTCCGCGTGTCACTTTCAAATTCCATCTAGTAAAATTCTAATGAACAGCCGAGATTAAAAACCTTTCAGCTGCCCCTGAATGGTTGATTGTTTTGGTTTTGGCGGGAGGGTCATGGATGCTTGACAAGTGTCACGGCCGGATTAAATCCTAAAAATGATTTTATGGACATTTATGAGGTAATGATGGTTTACGGTTTCCAAGGGACGGCTACAAGAAAGGTAAATGGGGTATTTGATTCAGGCCACGGGACCATTTGGACAGGTTCAGTGACCAAGCACATAAAGATGACGGGGATGACCCGATTAATAGCCGATGCAATTTTGGATCCTAGAGGCGAACACCACCCTGTTGATCAGTATTCCCTTGAAATTATAGTTCCCGGTACCAATTCGTACACTCGTTGAAACCGGGAACTATGTGACAGATGTTGATGGTGGATTTTGCGGCAGAGTTTGAACATCACGACAAGGGCAGAAGGGGAATTTCTTCTTTTGGGAGGACGAATATTCTGAGGGTATTGACCGATCTTCGACAAGGCATGGTATTCAGACCTGGTCTCCTGATTTTGATCGACCCGATGACATAACATGGTGCAGATATCAGAGACCGACAACAACAGAGCCAACCCCGACCACTATAGCCCGGTAGCTCGGCTCAGTCCTATCCTTCCTCCTGGATGAAAAGAATGAGCTCGGATATCATGGGTCAAGTCGGAAGCAGTTGGATTAGTTCGGCACAATGTTTGGCCGTCCTCATGACGCCCGACGTTTGACCGGGCCCGTTTGGACATTTCCCCCTGACATGTACCACCGCATGAAAGATCTTTACTGGCTATCTTCATGATTGTTGAGTGTGGCAGTGCCCAAAATAGAATGATTTAATGAAGAGTCAGATGGCAAGTTTGCTTTCGGCGAGGCAGTTGGGGCAGAGAGCCCATCAATCAGCAAAAGATCCACGTGGCTGACGTCATAAAGATATGGGAGTAGTGTTATTTTTTCCTTAGTATATAAAGGGAGGGTAATCTCATTTGTAAAGGTTAGCAAAATTTCACTAAAGCACTACTTGTAAGAAAACATTAAGCAAACAACTCGGTAATACTTGACCACCCTTGAAAAAGAGGTCGGCCGAACTCGATTCAGTTATAAAACCAACACTCTATTTTGTTCCCGTGGATGTAGACTAGATCTATTCCGCCGAACCACATAAATCCTTTGTCGACTTTGTGTTCGTTTCTTTCTCTTGCTAATTTTACTTTTGGCACCCCATAACCAAACAAATTCACGGTTGGAGGAGGATTGTTCTGGGAGCAGTATCCCCAGCTTGCCCTTGGAACGAAAATCACCCGTCAACACAACTATAATGTTTTATAATTTCAACATAGGTCAATCAAAGATTCTTAGACCTTTGCTCCAAATAGAAGACATACCATCTTTACCAATTTTGCCTTTAAGCCACACATCTAGGTTTCATAAAGTGTGAAAGGTTAACCCTAATAGGGAAAATAAAAAGTCATTAAATAAAGGAAAAAGGAAAGTGAGGAAAATCAAGCATAAAAGCAGCTTATTCCATTGCTCTGTCTTCACGTTCAATTTTCCTCTAATGTACTAGATGTAGTAGAAATTTTTTACAAACAATTGATGTGGGTAAATTTGACAGAGATAGTAATTAGTACACTTGATTCTAAGATTTGTGAAAGATGGTGTAAATGGTGATAAAGGGTCCTACAATAATATAGCATTTGTAAGTAATGGTCCTTACAATTTCTTCGTTATCAGTAACGAATTTTCGTTATAGGTAATTAAAACAGTTATCGCCACATCGTAACTGTAAGTAACACATATTGTGTGAATCATAAATTATACAAAGAATGAAAATATTATTACCAACAACGAAAAAACTGTCACCAACAATAAAAAATGTGGCTAATGTTACAGTTAACAGATATTGCAACATAATCACAGCCAATGATCAAATTACAGTGCCACATTTATATATAGCTTGGTGACATAATCACAAAATGGTTCTTTATTCTCTATCATAAGAGTGTCGAAGTAATAATTTTTTTAAAAACACATATAATTTTATTAATGAAAGAAAAAGAAATTACAACAAAATCAAAAATTAAAGCACACCAGAATTGAAACTCCACAAATCCTCATAAAGAACTATGGAATCATGCTAAAAAAATGAGAGGTGAGCATGCATAATGGAACTACCAAACACAAGGAGACAATCCACTTTCGGTGGATTGGCCTCTTGTAAATGTTTTTTTATTTTATTTTATATTTTATTATATTATAATAATATTATATATATATAATTTTGGTGGGACCTACAAAATATATTTTATATATTATATAAATATAATAATAATAATAATTATATACATATGTGGCTAAATATATTATAAGCTCATTTTGTTGTCAATCTAAATACAGTGAATGTTTTCCAAGTCCGATTTGAATATAGTTGTCACGCTATTTTGAGTTTCTGGATCCTGGAATTCATATCTATTTTCCTGTTAAGCATCCAAAACAATATTTTTTCTTACATAAGAAATAAAAATCACAATAAAAATATAAAACATAATTTAATTATTATTTCACTATTTTACCAAGTTAAGAGGATTAATGAAATTATAAGTGTAAAATGATTAATTTATCTTTCATTAAATATACATTTTTTAATGGTCATCACATCCCTAAACCAGCTTATTACTAGTCCCTAGTAATTTAAGAGAAAATTTTAGAAGACAAATTCTTATCAAGTTAATAATTGTTTTCTTTCTTTATAAATTATCAAATAAATAAATCCTCATATACTTTTCCCTTCTTCCATAAATACATAATGTAAAGTATCAATCAATTTATTATGCCCATAATATTCATAGGTCGGGTTGAAAAAAAGAATAATATTTTTATCCTAAAGTTATATCAGAATTCACACATTTTTTTTTGTAATGGTAGTTGATGAACATTAAAAAGTGTACACTTAATAAAAGAGAAACAAATCATTTTACATTTATAATTTCATTATCCTATTAATTTAGCACATTTTGAAAATAATAATTAAATTTATGTTTATATATTTTTATTGTGATTTTTATTTCTTATGTAGGTGAAATAATATCTTGGACTCACAACTAGAAAAATGGACGCGACATTTCGATTTTGGAGGCCGGAAACTTGAAAGGGCGTTCTAACAGTGTACAATTTCAGAAATTCCAACTTTGTGTAATTTTCATATTTTTGCCATAATTTTTGAATCCGATATCGAATTGAGGCGATTCCAGTTCCAGATGAAAGAAGACTCAAATATCTACAACTTTGTTGTTTACAAGAATTTTTAGTTCTATGTTGGTGAAGACATCAATCTATGTTGCATGTAATTTTAATTATTAGAAAATAAAGTAAAAAAATTAAAAACAATAAAAAAGTAAAAAAATTAAAGTTAAGATGTCATAATCCACTTTAGGTGGATTGTGATCTTGTTTGTAAAATTATCAAAAAAAAAAAGTCAAAAAAAGGAAAAAGAAACAAATAAATTAGTCAAAGTTTGTTGTTTGTATTTGATTTGAAAAGTTGTAATTAATAATTGAGAGATGAGCACTTCTACTAAAAATAGAGGTTCTTACTTCTCATTTTTCTTCATGCTTTCTTTCAAAGTTCTCTTGTAGAATTTAGGAGAGTATCTTATGTGTTTTATTTTCAAGCTTTTTGTAATTTCTTTTTCTTTCAGTAATAAAATTATGCATGTTTTTCTTCAAATCATGAGTAATTAATTTCATCATGCTGGGGTAAAAAGTGAAGCTCTTAATATGATAATATAAATTTATATTATTTATATTATAATATATAAATTGTAATATGAATAAGTAATTTAAATCTGTATTAATTATTGACAAACTTTATTACCACCTTTATAGCTGGTTTTATTTATTTGATATAATTGAATATCTAACTTGACTTGTTATAGACAAATGTTATCACCACCTTTATGACTGTTTTTATATGTTTTTGGCATAATTAATTCTTGAAGTAAATTAACTGGGTAATAATGACAATTTTTATATGTTATAAAAAGTAAGATTTTTCTATATATGAAATATTAAAATGGATCTCTTAACCCCCAACATTTTAATTTATTGTTGTAGTTCTATTTAAAATTTTCTATCTCTTCAAACAAATCCAATATTTTTATTTTACTCGAATTGTTATTTTGTTTTACTAAATTTATTCCATGTGGATTGACCCCAGACATACCGAATTATTTTATTACTTCGACACTCTTATACTTGGGAGTAAAGAACCATTTTATGAGTGTATCAAGGTTTTAGCGCCGTTGCCTGGCAATATAATTTAGTAGATAGAATAATAATTTAACATCCTTGTATTTTTTGGTCATTTATTTTAATTTTTACTTTTAGCTTTTATTTTATATTTCCTTTTTATTTTTTTTTTTGAAAGTATTGTATTTGTAAATTTTAACATATAATTTGTATTTAGATTGCATAAAATATTGGTCTCGATCAACCAGCGGTAGATTAAATAGAGAGTCTCCAACACCTTCATCGTCACTCAAAATAGTCGATAATCGAAATGAAAATCCATCAGTCCGAGATGAAAATCTAGTTGATCAGGTAGAACGTGAGGCATTAGAAATGATGAAGTGTGATCATGTCAAGTCAGTTCAATAAGTCACGTGTCAAATCTGTTATTCAAATGAACATATCACACAAATTTGCCTAACCTTGCCAGCTGTGCAAGAATATCTTCATGACCAAGTCAGTTCCATAAACACTTTCAATAGACCAAATCCAAACTTATACTCCAAAATCTACAATTCTGATTGGAGAAACCATCCAAACTTCAATTGGAGGAATGATAATCAAACACAATGTAACACCCCCAGTCCGGAGATGTTACCGGCAGGGAATAGGCCATTCTATCCCTCTGAGTCTCTGAGTCTTTGACAGCTACTAATCTCATTTCATATATATAAACTCGTGCATGAGACCAATGCCCAACTCATCAATATAAATGCAATGTCATTTAATGCTTATAACTGTAAACTCAAATGTATTCCTCTTTATAACTTTGTACTAGACACTATTAGTTTATTGCAATGACTTGTACACAACTAGTGTATGCATGCAACTCTGCTATGGCTCTGACAGGACTATACTCAATCTGTTGGACCCAAACACCCTAGTGACTGCCATCAATATCCATCCCCTTGAACTCGTCCTCCAGATAAACCTGTAAAATAAAGAATCTTGGAATGGGGGGTCAGATCGTTTGAACGACCTGGTGAGTGGATATAAAAAGAAATAACAAAACCATATGAATTATCCAAAAAATATCTGTAAACCATTTTTCATGCATGCATCGTCAAAAAACATATCAAGCGCTCAACGTCCAAGTCGCGCGCATTGACTAAGCGAGGAACGAACGATCCCCTGTCGACAAGGTAGCGGGTCATACCATTTCAAATGGTTGAGACCCTAACAAGCACCCCGGTGGAAACATATGATGAGTTATACAAACATAAAAATATACAACAAGCATCGGGACGGAAATATATCATCAATAATCATCTCAATAAAAATATATAAATAGTTCAGAAATCGTAAAAATAGTAAACAAGCGCTGAGACGGAAACATATAAACATCATGCATATTCTTCATCAATTTAAAATCTCAAAACTTGAAAAGAAATTTAAAGCATAAGTCAAGAAAACATAAAAAAAATCATCCACTCACAGATCCGAAATTCGCTGGTGATGCCTAGCAATGGTGGCGGAATCGCATCTCTTGGCGATAATCTAAAATTAGCAAAATTCGTTAATACTAAGGTTGCGAATTATATCCATACTTAACAAAATTTATTCGTTATTCATGATAACTCATCCTCGCTATGTTACTAACATTTTAAGGTGGTCTAACAATTTTTAGTATGCTGGTTCGAAGATCTCACAAACAACTTCACAAAACTCCATATTCTCCCTCTTTCCAAAAAATTTCAGTGCACTAAAACTGACTTTGAAAATTCGTTGCGCTTAATCAAGGTTGAATTTGGGGTTGAACTTTTAATAGAATACTCGTTTATGTGTCTATTATATGTTGGATTTTACAGATCGTGATTTCGATTCCTAGAACTCAAGTTATAGACTGAAGTTTAGGGGCTATGCAACTGGAAAAACTGGGCACATAGGCAGCAGATAGCCTGACTTCAAAAATCGGTCCAGTCTCATCATAAGTCCAAAAATTATACATTTTGGATATGGAACTACCTTATATGTCTAGTTTATTTAAAAATTTACGTTTCCTCAATCGGACATCATAAATTGGAATTACAAGTAAATCTTTACAGCCTGTCTGGAAAACATCCTAACCCAACACCCTCACACTACAATTGTATATAAACAATTCTTCAACTTCTATATTCAAGTATGTTAGGACAACACTTCACCATCAATTTAACTCTTTAACCTCATAACTTAGCTCAACTTCAAGATTTCTAACAATTTATGCATTTTTTAAAATAATTCATTTACATACTCATTATGCCACTAAATGCAATCCCTAGTATGCCACTAACATCAACATAGCATCATATCATCAAAATTTCTCAATCCAAAAATTTGGGTCAAGTTTTTCTGACCACATTCATTTGATTTCCTTCATCCCTCCAATCTTCTTAGACTTGATAACCTTTTCTTAGCTTCTTGTGGGTTGGTTTGGATTGATCATTCTTCAACTTTGTAAAGGGAATGACTATTTTTCTTCCTTTCTTCTTCTCTGCTTCTTCTTCTCATTTCTCTTCTCACGTTTTTTCCTTCTTCAAATGATAGGGATAAGTAAATAATACCCCTTATTTATAATAGGGGCAAATTTGACCAATTTGTAATATTTTACTTTGAAGAAAAATCATAATCTTAAAGAAAAATATAAAATTCTCTAGATAGGTCTGCAATTACTATTCATCTAAATTTTTTAGTTACAAATTTTACCTTCTTCTGGTTTGAATTTGGAAAAATGTTCAACGCAAAAGTTGTAGGTCTCGATCCTAGATTTTCGACGATATAAATTTCATAAAAATTGGAGATTATATGAAAATGTTACAACCCAAATACCTAAGGCTGTTCAGATTTTACCTTAGAGTAAATTCCATATCGGAACTGCGAGATTTTTGTCGAATATTTAAAAAGTCCTTCCATGAGCTCATACATGTTTAAACATGATTTTTATCATGTATCATGCCTCTGATACGTAGCAGTCGTCAGCTTCTGGTAACGTATAAGTCGTCGGATTTCCTGATGTTACACACAACCATCGCAACAACTTCCCCAGGTACACCAGAATTAATAAAATTCCCAAAATTATGCAGTATATGTCCCACCACCTAAGAAAACCCTTGATGATACCTTGCATGCATTCCCTGGGTAGTAGGAAGTCATCAATAACCAAAATGTGAAAATATTGATTGATCCGAAAGATACTTTCTCCAAAATCACATATGCATTGACCATTGATGAGAAAGGGAAGTTTCCTGCACAACCACAGCCAAACCCCAAGAGTCATCAAAACCCTCACGAGGGTAGTTCTGGTAGTCAACACATAGACCAAGTCAAATATGTTATTACTCTTCGCAGTGGTAAGGTCATCCATAGACCTATTAATGAACCTTGTGAAGTTGAAAGTAAATCAGATTTAGAGGGTAAGGAAGAGGTTGATGGACCATTACCTATCATTGATGATAATAATTTTTCTCATACACCTCTATTTCCTTAAGCATTAAAAATAAATAAATTGAACTATTCCCTAGATATATATGAAATATTCAAATAGGTAAAGGTCAATATTCCTTTGTTAGATGTCATCCAATAGATACCATCTTATGCAAAATTTCAAAAAGACTTGTGCACCGTTAAAAGAAAACATCGAGTCAGAAAGAAAACTTTTCTAGCAGAACAGGTAAGTTCCATTCTCTCAACCAATGATGCATTAAAATATAAGGACCCTGGTTGTCCAACTATTTCATGTATGATTGGAAATCAAAAAATTGAGGATGTTTTGCTTGATCTTGGGGCCAGTGTCAATTTGCTTTCATTTTCGGTTTACTAACAACTTAATATTGGCTAGTTAAAACCAACCTCAACTACTCTACCGATAGATCAGTCAAGGTACCGAAAGGAATTGTTGAAGACGTGTTATTATAAGTCAATAAATTCATATATCATGTGGCTTTTATTGTCTTGTAAACACAACCTATAACATACAGTTATAAGCCAGTTCCTGTAATACTTGGTCGTCCATTTTTAGCAATAGCTAATGCCTTAATAAATTGGAGGAATGGAACCATGAATTTGTCTTTTGGCAATATGACGTTGAAGCTTAATATTTTTAACATGTACAAAAAAATATACGATGAGGAAAGTAAAGACGAGAACATGGAACTAATCGAACTAATTGTTGAGGAATATATTAAGGGGAGTTTATCTGATCCTACGGAACCTTGTACAACTAATTTTCTTAATCAAGTACGCAATTAGATTCAGATATTCCTAATGAATTTTATTTACTTGATTCTACGCAGGTACTAAAAGACGATGAAGGGAAATAAAATTTTGAGGAACTAGGAATACTTGAAGAAGAGAAACATAAAGAAGCACCCCAATTGGAATTAAATACTTTGCCTGAAGGATTAAAATATACATGTAACAACTGGTAGTTTGGTTACTATTACGTTGTAGTACTGTGGTGTTGTTGGACGAAGAAGAAGAATAAACCAAATTATGAATATTTAGTTTTGATAAGTAAATGTTTGTATCATGATTGAAGCTTGGTAGTGATGATGGTAGTATGATCATTTTGACATTAAAAATCATGGAAACATTGATAAATCCCAACTTGTGGTTGGGCAAAACTTGATAAAGTGTGTAATAGAGATTAGAAGTTGATTTGATTGATAAATTGAGGGTTTGATGTATGTTAAATTGAGTGAAAGATGATGTAATGCATATTGGTTTTAGTATGGAAGCATTGGAATGAAGTAGAGTTGGATGATTTGAGCTTTGGAGGAGTTTGGAGAAGCAAAACAGAATCCTGGAAACCCAGGTCGCGTCGTGACGCAAGAAGGATTGCGCGTCGCGACGCAAGAGAAAAATGAAGACTGGATTAAGAATGATGCGCGTCGCGACGTGCAAAGGTTTGTGTCGCGACGCGAGGCACATAGTTTCACCAAATCAGTTTTAAACCCCTCAGTTATGCCCTAGCGTGTTAGAGGCCACCCTTAGGGACTCGTATCAGTTTGTACACATATCCTATATCAAATTATGATCATCATAAGCCTCGTGTATATAAAATACGGATGAATCTTTAAGTACTAAAAAGTATCGAGATTATTTTACTACGTTGATTCTAATTAAGTTTCCGATCATAGTTAATCCACATGAACCACATTCTCCTTCGACAAAGGATCCAGTGCCAGCCAGATTCCAACACAGTAAGTGGACCCTTTCTCTGTTACTTGTTTTCTTTATTATTTCGTATTTAAATGTCAGACTTATATTTTCTGCAAATATGATGTTAGCCAATTTTGCTTTTGTATCATTTATGATTTAATATATTTTGAGAAATGATTTGGAAAAGATATGTTTTCAGTATGAGTTTTATGTTTTTCAGGGAATGAGAGAAAAACTCACCCCAGTATGTAACTTGAGACAGCTTGGAATTGACGGACAGAG
This sequence comes from Zanthoxylum bungeanum, assembly GCA_019454045.1. Taxonomy (NCBI): domain Eukaryota; kingdom Viridiplantae; phylum Streptophyta; class Magnoliopsida; order Sapindales; family Rutaceae; genus Zanthoxylum; species Zanthoxylum bungeanum. The sequence goes on along the minus strand of SKCR01001889.1, from coordinate 42,560 downwards.
ACATGTGCTCATATAGAGGACTATGGGGACGGTGATACGTAATGCCCTTAGATCTTAGTTTCAGAGCTAGGATGATGGCATATATTTGTGTACCTGTACTCTAGTTAAGAGCTTGGGTGGTAGCATAGATCTGCACCCCCAGTTCTAGTTTGTGGCTTGGGGGACGGCGATACGTAACGCCCTCATACGTCAAGTTTTTCAGACAAAGACACAAATTATAGTCATATAAAGAAAAGTATATTAGTTTCTATTATGGTTATATAGTCAGAGGCTTATGGGGTTAATACTGCTTTCCTCTGCAGATAACATCTCCCGAATCGGGGATGTTACAAAGATGGTATCAGAGCATGGTCTAGGGAGTCAGTGACTGCAGTGGGCAGAGTGTTGGGGTCTTGTATATGCAGTATATCCGGGATACCCATATATGAGGCACTACCTCTCCAGTATCCGATCCTCGAGTACGTCCTCAAAGTTCCATAGACAGGTCAGTAAGTTTTCCTAGATCATTCAAATATCATTCCTCATGAGAATGACTATATTCTAGATACAAGATAAGAAATTCTCTTGAAGTTATATCGAATTAATACCCAAAGAATAAATGAGCTATGGAACCAGACAGTAGGATTCTAAGAAAAGCTATCGAGGAAGTGAGAGAGGAAAGCTATAAGAAAGTAAAGAATGATGCATGAGAGTATAAATATTAAGAGATAAAGAATAGTAAGAAGATGGAATAAGCTAGTGAAATTTTAAGGATATCTACCCTGGATAATAGAAAGAGAATAGAAAGGTTCGAATGAGTAATAGAAAGCCTAAAAGATGTAAGATTCCTTCCTCCTCAGAATATTCCTTCAAGCCGATTTAATAGTCTCCAAGTACTTCCTATAGGTAGTAAAGTCCCATGAGCACCCACCCAAAAATACAGGAAGAGAAAGAGAAAACTAGAAAGGAAAAATAAGAAATGTACCTAGATGTTAAAGTGACCAGAGATAGAAAGGGAAAAGATAGAAAAGTAGAGGATAATGAAAAGCTAGAAGAAAATAAATGAGAGATGTAAAGGGGTAAAAGTAACCAAATATAAGAAGAGATCGAGATACATAACCAGATCGATAAGGAAGTAATCAGAGATAGAGGAATAGAAATAAATAAGAAAATACCATAATCGATAGTAGCAAGAATCAGAGACATGGAGTTAAGTAATAAAGGATAATACCAGAACTAGTGGTAAAGAAGAGTGTAGTAAGACTATACTAGAATGAAATGCCAAGTAGGTCTAAGCAAATTTTTTTCCCCAAGCGAGATTCCCTTCCTTCCCAGAAATTCTTCTAAAATGTTATCCTTATAACTCTTGAGCGTCTTGAATAGATAGTGAGTTCCCTGAATAACCGAGAACAGCTATAAAGCAGAAAAAGTGAGAAATCAGAAATTTCGTAAAGGCTTCTAATTTATGAGAGATGCTATAAGAATAAAGAGATTTTAGATTTCCCAAACTCAGACCCGTAGGCAAACAAGATGAATAGCGACAAAAATGACAGTTAGTTACCCTAGTCAAGGGATCCAATAGATAAGGCCTCGACCTACCTAGATCCTCACTCATTCGAGATACCAGTTAAGGAAGTTATCCTGACAGAGTCTATCTCATACCTATCCTACATGAGCAATAGACTCCATCATGACATAAAGTATTAGAATAAGGATGAAGAAGCCCCCTGAGCCATAAAGAAAATGACCAATGAGATGTAAGAAGTTCCTATCAGCATGAGTATAAGCGACCGTAAGAAAACCCAACAGGAGTCTATTTCAAGAAATGAAATGACTTTGAGAGGCAGACCACCTAGAAGAAGGACTAAGGAAGTTTCGAGGATATAAAGAAGAAAACCCAGGGTAGCGCAAAGATTAAGGTAAGTCAGAGTGAGACTTGCTAGACTAGTAGAAGTTCACAAATAGATCAAATGTCGCAGAACCCATAGATAAGTCGAGTCAGTAGAGATCCATAGAAGAATATAAGAATAGACCTATGGAGTTGGAGATACTTAAGAAGTGATAAGAGTACCAGTATGGACAACACAATAAAGTGATTAAATAAAGGTTTATAGCAAAGAACATGAAGTTGAGATCTAAGAAACAAATAGAGGAATGACCCACCGTTGATCTTTGTAGTAATGAGTAAAGTAAGGAAATAAGATGTGCAATAGTTTGAGAAACGCGAGGAGTAACAAGGAAATTAAGTGTATTTGGGCGCGAAAATGACATAATGAGAAAATAATAGAATAAAGAATCGATGATAGTTGTGGGACCCTAGAGCCCAGTAAAGAAAAGAACCAGTAAAAGAGAGCAACTGGTAGATTAGATAAATCCCGAGATGGCTCAACAACTAGGTCGATGAATCCAAAAAATCATAGAAAATAAACATGAGAAGGGAAGGTACATCATTACAATAAGTTGAACTAGGTGCAGAAACCTTCATAGAAACAAAGAACCCTCAAGAAAGTAAAGATATTAGTAGTATAAAAAGATCATAAAGAACGATTCGTAGGAACATAGTGAACAACTTACAAAGAACCTCATGGTATTCAGAAGAAGGGTTTTAGGTAGGGGTAGTGTATGGATAAAAAATTTAGCAGAAGATGCTCTGAGTAGTCGAAGTAAATAGAGTTTTCAAGAAAGTTAGGGAGTAAGGTGTTGAGGGATTGTGATAAAAAAAAGAACCTTCGTAGCAGAATGAGTTCCCTAAGAAAGGTAGCAAAGAGATTATAGTAGAGAAATGACATAGTAACCGCAGAAAGTTAAGCAACAGAAAGGATAAAGTGACAGTATAAGGAACTTATTAGGAAGTATACTTCTAGAAAGACTTTGTATGGAATGTGGAGTGATTGATTGATGTAAATGACCGGGAGTAAGGTAAGAAAAGGCAAGTTAGATAAGTTTTAGCAGTATGACCCAGTGTAGGAAAAGACACCAGACAGGTATACACGAGAGTCTTAGGCAAAAAGTATGTGTCACCGAAACACCGTAATAGAAGGGCCTCAAGACTAATTCTCACCCTCCCAACCCTCGATCGATACCAGTAACAAAGATGGACCTGAAGCGTAACCTTTAGATACTCTAGAAGCAAATATAAGTGTAGTGATAGATGATCGAATCATACGACCCTTAAGAACAGCAAAAAATCAGAATAAAAAGAGAGTAAGAGATAGCTTAAGTAAAAGATTTAAAGAGAAGCTATTAGATAAGGTAACAAAGAGAAGAAGTAATAGTTAAGCATACGATAAGAATGTAAAGGACAACGTTAAGAATAACTAAGGACATATGAGAACAAATATCCTTCGGTTAAGGGAACATAGATATGACCCAAAGTAGATTAAGTTATAGAACAAAGTAGAAGAGTAAATAAAAAGGTAGCTGATACAAGTATTGAAGTGAAATTGTCAAGGCGCAACAACAAACAGGAGAGGAAATACTAAGTAAGTATTGACAGAAGTCCATTATGATATAGAACCGAGAAAATAAGTTTACCATAGTATGAAATCAATAAAGAGAAGATATTTTAGCATGCAATCGAGTATAGAAGACGAGTTGATATAAAAGAATAGTAAAGAAAGATCAAAGAGATGAGACCTATAAGTCAAGCTAATGAGAGTCAGAAAGGAAGTTGTTAAGTTGGAACAGTACCAAATTAAGTAGTAGTCGAGTGATAACCGATATTTCAAGAAAACAAGGTCTGAGGAAATGATAGGTGCGTAAAGAAAGAAGATATTCCCTTGGTAAAAAGGCAGAAACCTAGACCAAGAAAGTTCTTAGTAGATGGTAGAATGAAGAGAAGGATGAAAAGAGTACTAAGAAAAGTTTACAGAGTGGAACTGAAGAAGAGAAGCTTATAGTTAATAAAAAGGTCTGATCATAGTTAATCCATAGGAACGGCATTCTCCTTCGACAAAGGATCCAGTGCCAGCCAGATTCCAACACAGTGAGTGGACCTTTTCTATGTTACTTGTTTTCTTTATTATTTCGTATTTAAATGTCAGACTTATATTTTCTGCAAATAGGGCGTTAGCCAATTTTGCTTTTGTATTATGTATGATTTAGAATATTTTGAGAAATGATTTGGAAAAGATATGTTTTCAGTATCAGTTTTATGTTTTTCGGGGAATGAGGGAAAAACTCACCCCAATATGTAACTTGAGACAACTTGGAATTCACGGACAGAGACATGTGCTCATATAGAGGACTAGGGGGGCGGTGATACCTAATGCCCTTAGATCTTAGTTTCAGAGCCATTATGATCACATCATATATTTGTGTACCTGGACTCTAGTTAAGAGCTTGGGTGGTAGCATAGATCTGCACCCCCAGTTCTAGTTTGTGGCTTGGGGGACGGCGATACGTAACGCCCTCATACGTCACGTTTTCCAGAAAAAGACACAAATTATAGTCATATAAAGAAAAGTATATTAGTTTCTATTATAGTTATATAGTCAGAGGCTTATGGGGTTAGTACTGCTATCCCATGCCGGTAACATCTCCCGAATCAGGGATGTTATAATACATTTCTTGGAGATAAACAAACTTACCCTTTGGTAATTGCTTCTTCTCTGAGAAGCGATGAAGAAGTTAAGTTCTTAAATGTGTTGAGAGAACATAAATAGGGAATTAGATAGACTTTAAAAGATATAAAAGACATTAATCATTTAAAATGGACATGCAGAATACAGTTCAAAGATAATGTTAGGACACGTCGATCACCTAAAAACAATGTTAAATCTTTATAAGAAAGAAGTGGTTAAAATAAGAGTCCTTAAATTTCTTAATTCATTCATTTCTTACATACCTGGTTTGGAGAAAAGCACATATGCTAAGAAACAGAGATATAAACAGTTAAGTGTTTGTTATAAACGCGTACGTTGCACGTGCAACACTCGTTTTCGTTCTTTAAGAATGATGTCTAATAATCGCGAAGAAAAAAATCAATCTATTAAAGATGGCTTGAGTAAAAAGTCATTAGATAATATATTATTAACTCTTGAGACACATCCTAATGGTTTTGATAGATTGATTCACAACTAACATAAATAATTTCAAAAAGAAAGAAAACAATACAGTCTCGAGAATCTGACTTTAAAAGACAATATTTTCCAATTTATAAGAAAATTGGATGGGAAGCATACCTTCGACCTATAGAAGGCGTTCAAGCCATTACTAGGCGTAAAACTAGAGAAAGATGTGAGCCACAATCACAACTATCAGTACATATAATTTACTGTTTTGATTTCCTTTTATTGTTTTAATATGTAACCTTTCTTTTTAGTAGCAGTGTTGTAGTTTCAATTGTCAATTCCACACTAACCAGGTGATGTCTTCTAAACTATGTTTCTTCTTATTCAGACTTGGGGACACGAAAAATAGAGAAAATATGATTTTTGGATAAAAAAAATTCAGTTTTTATTTAATGTAATTAGAATAAATTGGTTTATTTTAATTTCCCAAAAAAATAATTATCGGAAATTATTTCGGAATGAAAATACTAAAAAACGGTAAAAAATAGTGTTACCGGGTAACGGTTGTCCAAACAGTGAGTTGGTCACTAGTCGGGCAGTCCATGAACTGTACAAGTTCTATTGGGGCTGACCTGGGTAGCCCCCATGTCCATTGGTCTGTCGGTTCGGTCGGAATCCTATTTTATGCTATTTTACGGAAAAACGATTTCGTAAAAGTTTTGCGGAGTTTCTATATTATTTATGTTGTTATTTGATATCAAATAAATATATTTAGGTGAAATATGAATGAATTATTAATATTGGATATTGAATAATTTATTCGTAAGTTTAAAAATTTTAAACTACGATTTCGGCCGAACCGCGCTTCTTACGCTGCGCCGTCCTGATAAATCCCCAACAGATTCATCTTAGTCTTTCCAAGGTTACTACAAGGCATTTTTTAGGGGCGATTCTCTATCCTCAGTTGAGTCGCCATCTGTAGGAGCGAAGCGGGGTTTACCATTATGCCTATGACATCGGCGACCACTTCACTTTTGGGCTCACATCCCATAGAAAGTACAGATAGCCCATGAAGGACTAACTAGAGAATAAATGCTAGCCACCCAGTATAAGACTCTAAGAATGATTTAAGGCTGCACTACACCCATTTCTGTGTGTTTTGATATACTTTTTATAGTGTTTGGTTAATAATGAAAAGATCTCATCTGTTAAGGAAATCGGTTAAGAAGGAAAGTGAGGTTTTATTGAAATTGGTTAAGAATGAAATAGATCGAATCCTTCCGTAAAATTGGAAATCCAAAACATATCCAGCCAGACTTCGGTATATCAGGCCAAACATGATGGTCTTATATCCGGCCAGAACTTTGACTATTCTTTTTAGATCTTCTAGGGTTTTTCATTACGGCATTAAACCTTACAGCTGTCCTAAACTCTTCATATGTGTTCTTATAAGAGACTCATCATTGGGTTATGTGTAAAAATACAGTGTTTACACAAAATCTTTAATTCCAATTTAGGTTATTCCTCTTGTTTCTCTTATTCAATTTTTCTTAATTCCTCAAAATCTTGTTTCTCTCTATTATCTTCTAATACCTGTGTGGAATCAAGTAAAAAAAATCATTAGAAATATCTGAAACTAATTACGTATTTAGTTTAAGAAAATTAGTTGTACAAATTTCCATAAGGTCAGATTCACTCCCCTGAATATGTTTCTCCAAAATTGGTTCAATTACTTCCAAATTCTCATTTTCACTATCATCATCATATGGTTACTTACACATGTTAAAAGCATTCAGCTCTAACGCTATATAGCCAACAGACAAATTCAAGATTCCATTCCTGAAATTAAACTATTGTTAAAAATGGATGACCTGATAGTACATAAATTGGCTTGTAACTGTCTGCTACAGATTGTGTTTCCTAGACAATAAAATCCACAGGATATATGAATTTATCAACTTGTAATAACACATCTTCCATAATTTCTTTCGGTACCTTAACTTATCTATCGAGAAGTAAAAGAGTAGTTTAAGTTGGTATTAACTCGCCAATATTAAGTTATTGGTAAACCGAAAATGGAAGCAAATTAACACTAGCTTCAAGATCAAGCAATGCATGTTCAATTTTATGATTTCCTATAATACAAGAAATAATAAGACAACCAAAATCTTTGTATTTCAATATATTATTGGTCAAGATAATGGAACTTACATGTTCAGCTAGAAAAGCTTTCTTTCATACCTGATGTATTATTTTAATGGTGCACAAGTCTTTCAGAAATTTGGCATAAGATGGTACCTATTTAATGACATCTAATAAAGGAATATTAGCCTTCACATGTTTGAATATTTCCCCTTTTAAAATGTGATAGCCGACTTACTTAAGGGCAAAATGGTCATTTTGTATTTTAATTTCATTAAATTAAAATCAAGATAAGATAAGCTTTAAGTTTGACAAATCAAATTTACACACTTAAGCTTAATGAAAACATGTCACATGTATCAATAATAATTAAACATATTGCATAACATTTATGTAATATGGATATTATTTAATTATTCAAATATTTAACATTTAAATATCTAAATAATTAATTAATATAATTATTATTATATATGTATTTTTATTTACATTAAATAATAAATACATATATTAATGGCATGTGTCAAAGTCTCATTTGACAATTAATTAATGTGCACCTAATCAAATTATTTATCAAATACAAATACACAATAATTACGATTGACCAAAAATTCCCTTATGCATGTGTTTTCGTTTAACCGATTAAACGATTCGAATTAACTCATTTAATCCGATGAAGTATTATGAATAATCTATATTATTCATAACGCGTTGCCCAAGTGCTCAACGAGTACACTTCATATTGTGGGACTCTCTAAGTTTAGGTTTATCCATCACGAAATCCAATTTCGTGTCCATAATTCACCCACTCATGAACTATGACGACCACGGATAATCTCGCTAAACTATGCAAGTCGAGGTCATTGCATACGTATAATCCCTCCGTCACAGGCTAACATATTATACTTGGGATATAGATAAGAACGTCAAATCCGTATGGTACAATATAATCGACTTTCAAATTTATGATCTCTAAATAACACTCGGAACTGATTTTCGAAGTTATACCACGACCATGGATTTAGTAGATCCTAAACACGTACAGGATACATATGCCATCTACACAGGACTAACGGATTCTATCTTGATACACATAGGATATCATGAGCATCAGTCCACACCCAACGAACAAGCAGAGGTCTGATCTAAATAGATCGGTGACATGACTACCATCAAAGTATGGAGGATAACTCATATATCTACAGTGGTATCTCAAGTCGAATGACCACTATGCTCGCTCAACTCGAGAAGATTCATATTGACTTTGGTGTACCATATATTAAGAAATCTTCAGTGAGTCATTCAGTGTTTATCAAATAAACACCTACATGTCTATACGAGTCTCCCGAGACTCATGGTTCATTGGGATAAAGCATCGGACCAAGTCACGATATATGACATGTACTGGTCTCAGCGGATTTTACTAACCGACTCGTGTTAGTAAATTTTGACCAGGAACTTTATTTAAGAATATACAACTTATAGTGACGCTTCCCAATGTCAATTACAAACTACGTTGTAACTGCGCACTACGTTGTAAATCCTAGGGTCTTTGTCTAATATACGCATATCACTAAATCTGATTTAGTTTCAATCTAATCATAATTAGATATCTAATCGCAATTAGATCGAATATGTATATAAAATACAAGAGGTGCTACCATTAAATAAGTAATATTATGGAAAAATGAATTGTTCGTATTTATGAATATGACATAAATACGATCCGAATTGGCACTTTGAGCACCAACCCTAACAATTTCTCCCACTTGCTCTAGTGCCAATCCACAGTATCATATACACATCTCAATGTGTATCACATACTCATGGCCCTCAAGAGCTCACCTAGCACTCAAGAGGTAGGCAACAACAAGTAAGCCCGCTTTAATAAATTGAGTCTGTCCAACAAACCCAATTATTTTCCTTAGCCAATCATCATTCATATTTTTGTAGAACCCAAGTTCTACATCAATAATATGACTCATATGCGATATCAATATTGTGCTATAGCTATAAAGTTGTCTATGTATTTAAAGATCTAATCCAAAATACTTTACAAACAACCGCAAGTGCAACACTAATATCAAAATCTTCTAATCTATAAGGTCACTATGTAACTTCATAAGTCAATACTTCATAAGTTACAACTAATTCTACTGACACAGTAGAATCATCTTGACACTCTCACTGCATCTTTTCCGACTTTAGATGACATAGACTGTCTAACGTCATAATTAGACTCAAACTAATATGACCCTAATGGTTGCGGACTATATTCTCCATGAATAAGAAACTTTTTCTTAATATCTCAAGGATAATACAGAACATGTTTCAAGACACATCCTATGGTCTACAACATATCAAAGTAACTCACAACAATTACGATTAAATTGATATCTTTAATCGTACATGATACAATATTCATTATTCCATCATCCTATCAGGCATTAGATTGACTAGAGATTCTAATCAATTTCTCTTTCGACAAAGGAATCATCATTTATGAAAGATTAATAATATATACAAAAGATACACTAAATGTCAAAGAGTTATACTAACTATCATACAGATAGTCTTGTTGTGTCCTTTATTAGATCATATCTAATGCACGACTAATGGGAGTTTCTCACAAGTCTCTTAGCTTTATGTCGTATATAAAACTTTATATCGAATATAACAGAGACTACTCTCACTGCTTTCACAGAGAAAAGAAGACTTAGGTAAATCTTTTACCTTATAAAATTCTCATTATTACATTAATAATGATAATGTCGTTAGGATATATAATACTAGAAAGAAATTTGTATGCTCCCACTGACCCTAATATCATATACGTATTCTCTGTGCTTTGATAAAATCAGACAATCTGACTGTATCAATGTAACATCCCCAATCCGGGAGATGTCACCGGCAGGGGATAGCAATACTAACCCCATAAGCCTCTGACTAACTAACCATAACAGATGATATCACACTTTTCTTTATTTGACTATATTTTGTATAGGACCGTAGCCCAACACGAAAACACTGAAAACAAACTCAATATTAACTATTGTACTTAATAAAAATTGTTTTTTACAATGACTCAACAAAAACTGATACAAGACTCATACTTGACTATGACTGGACTCTCACTCAATCTCTGACCCGTTCTGGTGGACTCCATACTTAGTGACTGCATCAGTATCCGTCCTCCTGAGCTCGTCCTCTAAAAAAACCTGCAACCATAGAAAACTGGGAGTGGGGGGGTTAGATCGTCGTACGATCTAAGTGAGTGGACTATAAAGTTGAAATGCTGCAATAAAATCATTTAGTTCTGAAATCAAAATCTGAATCTCTTCTTCTGAAAATTTCGTCAGAATTCTCTTTTATAAGACTTGTCTTTCTGAAAAATTCTTTTAAAACTCTGGTTTCTGAAAACTGATTCAAAAATCTGATTTTCTGAAAAGCTTTTTACTGAAAATCTGATCACTGTGAACTTCTCTGTATCTGAAAAACTTTGACGTATGAGGGCGTTACGTATCGTCGTCCCTCAATACGCCTAACTGTAGCCAGCAGTGTAAATCCATGACTTTGGGGCGTTACGTATCATCGTCCCCCAAAGCATGCCACTACTGTCTCTGAAACTGGTGGTCTTGGGGCGTTACATATCGTCGACCCCCCAAGCCACAAACTAGAACTGGGGGTGCGGATCTATGCTACCACCCAAACTTTGAAACCAGGGTCTGAGGGCGTTACGTATCGCCGTCCCCTCAGTCCTCTACATGTGCACATATCGTCAGTCCGTCAATTCCATCTCTGTATAAGTTACATTCTGGGGTGGGTTTTTTACCCCATGCCTCGAAAAACATAAATCTCAAGTTTAAAAAATTTGTAACAAAATTCAGTCTAACGCCCTACATGCTTTTAAAAAGTAAGTCTGAATTCAAAACTGTTAAAAAAAATCAGTTCTGAGAAAAAGAGTACACTCACTGTTTTGGAATCTGGCTGGTACTGGATCATTTATCGAAGAAAGTTGCGATTCCTGTGGATAATCTAAGATTATGAACTTGATTAACATCAACGTAGTAAAATAATCCTCGATACTTCACATACATTTTATACACGAGGCTTTTGATGATCATAATTTGATATAGGATATGTTTACAAACTGATATGAGACCTTAAGGGTTGTCTCTAATATGCTAGGGTAGAACTGGAGGTTTAAAACTGATTCTGAGAAATTTTATGACTCGCATCACGACGCAAACCCTTGCGCGTCGCGACGCGCAACGTCCAGAAGCCTATCGTCATTTTTCTCTTACGTCGCGACACAAAGCTCTTCAGCGTCGGGACGTGACCTGGGTTTCCAGGATTCTTTCTTGCTTCTCTAAAGTCTATTTTACTCACCCAAATACATCCTTAATACTTCCTTATCAATTCCAATACTCAATCCATCAAATTACATCAACTCCACACATACTAATCTAACATGTTTTCATCATTAACTACTCATTTAATCGCAAATCCATTATTCTAAAATCAAACTTTATACTTTTCAAACTCAAACACTTAACTCCATAACTCATTTCTTTACTAATTAACCATTAATATGCAACACATAACATGCCACTACAACTACCATAACATCAATTTCCCAAAATTTCATAACTTGGAATTTGGGTTTAGTTTTATTACCTTATTTTTGTTGGATCTTCCTCATTCCTTAAGTTCCATAGATGCCCAAGCTTCTTTGCTTCTCCCTCTCTTCTCTTCTTTCTTTCTTTCTTTCCTTCTTCTTCTTCTCTCTTTTCTTCCTCTCCTCACGTCTTCTTCTTTCTTTTCTTTTTTATTTCATTTTAATTTTTGTGAAATAGTGAATGGTGAGTCCTTTATATAGTGGGGTGGTATAATAATTGGAAGAGGTTGGGGAAAGGTGTAGAAGTGTGTAGAAAATTTGATATTTTTGCATTTGACCCCGAAATCACAATTCATCCGAAACTTTGACTTGCGTTTTTGACCTATTTCTGGTCAGATTTTGGAAAAATGCTCAACGCGGAAGTTGTAGGTCTCGATCTCAGATTTCCAAATATATAAAATTCATAGAATTCAGAGTTTGTATGAAAATGTTACGCCCCAAATACCACAGGCTGTCCAAAGGATAACATTGTACAGTTTCATCCCGGGACTTCGAGGGATTTACCGATTGTCCCCAAAGTCATTCCATAACTATCTTTAAGTCTCAACATAATTTATTTTATATGCCTTCATCCCGTACGTAATAGTACCACTGTATGCAGTAGTAAAAACTACCAGTCGTTACAAATTCTCCCCTCCTTAAATAGGATTCGTCCTCGAATCCTTTTTAAACTTAGGATCTCACCACAGGCCACCGTGTTCACGGTCTCTCTCTAGACCATCAGCCTTAACTGGCTTTATACTCGAAACCATCTTGTTTCACCTGCTAGAACTCTTATTTCTCTGTAAACTAACTCACGATCACCTCAGTCTTTCTCTTATCTTGGCTTCTGTTTCATGCTTGGTACTTTTGATTTTATATCGAGAGGGAACTCATCGTCCTGTTTTCATAACTTCCTGCTCATTACTTTACATTACGGTCATGTCTCAACTCTTACGGTGCATCAAGGAATCTCGCTCCTAGACTTTTCGTTATACTCTACTAACTCCAGCGCATTTCCCATTTGAGCTATTTATTTCGAAGGGTACAAGGTTCATTGTTTAAATCTATATCTTCCAGTTTATGATTGTTTAGACTTCTTATGTCCGCCTATAAGGAGATATATCTTAATAGCCTTCTTACTAAGAACTCAACGCCCTCTTAGCTTATTTTTTATAATTATTAGGCTAAGCTTTTCTACCTTTACTGACAGATCTTTTATCTCTGTAGGTATCTGCACTTTCTTGTAATTGGGCTCTTTTACTATGGCCTTGACCTTGGAAGGTACATATGTACACGAGTCTATACTAGGCTGCTTACCGGTTACTCTCTACAATTTCTTTCATCTGCTTATCTGTATAACTTAGGACTTTGTAATGTAGGGTCTGACTCCTTATGTACCTTGTCCTCTATTATTATCCACTAAATGGGTTTATACTAAGAAAGTTGGGTCTGGTAGTTTTGCTGGGGCTGAACTGTATGCACATTTCTACTTAAACTGCACTCTTACTATAAACAGGGACGTTGGCGATTCAGTCCCGACTATAATCAATTCTTTTCTTCATACCCTTACTTTCACTACTACTGTAAGTTTGGTTTTGGTTCTCATCACTGACTTGTTCTTCAAAGTCTAGTGCTGTTAATGTTGGACAATTATGACCCATAACATCACTATTTGTAAAGAACATGGTTTTCTTGTACAAATTAACTATGTGACAAATGAAATTGCTCTTTTATCATTTTGTAATTGGATTAATTGGATATATAAATGAAAAAAGTCCATATGATTAATACCGGATTAATAAAATATGAGACAATATTAATCCACGAAAGGATTAATCATTAAATATCCCTAGCCGTAGTATTATCGAGACTGGACATCGATAATGCGGAATAGGCTAGTATTACACTTGTGCGAGTTATGTAAGCTTAACGACATAGTTCTCATATATTTAAGTATTGGATACTTATGCAAGTGTGATATGAGGTTCTGTTAGTCGTTGGACCGGGAACAGCTTCGCTCTGGATAGACCCCTCATAGTCTCATTAGTAGTATGACTATGTGTCTATAGGAATCCAAATCAGGGTAGTTGTTGTTAGGGATATGCCCTATACCCAACTTATGGATGGGCTATATGTACATGTATTTGTAATATTTTCATTAATTATTAAAATGGCAATTATTATTATACGTGTCTTACATAACTTAAATGAATCATCAACACTGTAATAAAGCCCTTGGAGTAATAATACGATGACTTCCACGCCTTATGAGAATCATTACTCTTAAATGTTTCTAGTCATAGTTTTGTGAATAATTTGGGCGTTCAGAAAGCGGGGAGACTAGCATGATGATATGATCCGCCCTTAAGTGGGGTAGCCGATCTCATAGGCTACTAGCGGAGATCCGTCCGCTTGGTGTATCACATGGATGCATGAGTTGCTCGTGTCCATCGAACTGACCGCGGGTTGATATGTGTGATTAGTGCTTGAGACTGTGGCCCCAAGGGAAGAATCATGTGAGATTCTTGGGTTAGCACGATTCATGACACTATCAACTTCATACCTTTGACCATATGGGTAGACACTTTCCGTACCCTAGGTCAATAGGTGGGGATACAGTGAGGCGAGGGACCATATCATATGTAAATCGCATACTGATGAGCGGAAAATATATCAATATTTACCGCCCCTTTTACTTAATATTTTGTTTAGTTTCTCGGGTTTGATGAACGTTTTGATGTGTTTTAGTTTATTTTGCAGATAAAATAATATTGGGACTTAATGAAATCATTTAGGACGAAATATGGGTCAAATAAGGGCAATTATTGGACTTGATATTTTAATTTTGGAGATTGGAAACTTGAAAGGGCGTTTTGACGAAGTGCAGTTTTGGAAATTCCAGTTTTGTGCATCTTTCGTATTTTGGGCATAACTTGTTACTCAGATATCGGATTGAGCTGATTCAAGTGCCAGATTAAAGAAGACTCAACGTTCTACAATTTTGAAAGAGAAAATATTTTCTAATTCTGATGATTTCATGACCGAAATTGATGAACCATCCAGAAGTGTGTGGAGTGTAATTATTAAAAGTCATTATCAATCATTTTCAAAGCAAAATATTAATTAATTAATAATTATAAAAATTATCAAATCAACACCAACAAGATAAGCAATTAGTGGAGCAATTATGGATTTGGTGGAGTAATTAGTGGAGAAATTAATAATGGATTTGGTGGAGAATTTGATGGATGATTTGATGGTGGTAAAATTTTGCCTATAAATACCAAGCCATTTCATTTGTAAAATTCATACTTTCTTCTTTGAAATTCTTAATGAATAAATAAGAAGATTGTATCTAGTTTGTTTATTTTTAGTTTTCAGTAATTAATTTTCAGTTTCGCACTTTCTTTTCTTTACTTTTCAGTTTTTACTTTCCGCAATTTACTTTTACGCACAGTACTTTTCTTTCTTTAATTTTTCAGTTCTTACTTTTCAGTAATGAGGAGGTAATTTCCCAAGCTAGGGTGAAAGTAATTCTTTTACTATTACTATATTTAGATTAATCTCCCTTAAAAATAATATATTCACTATTTAAAATATTGATTAATAAAGGATACCGCTATATTGGTCGGTTGGCAATTCAATTTAATCTGGTTTAAACCTGACTAATCAAGGATACCGCCAGATTGGTCGGTTGGTAAATTTATTTTGGTACCGCCTTTATGGCTGGATTATGGACAAATATTACCGCCTATATGGCTGGTTGGACTTAATTTGACTTAATCAGGATACCGCCAGATTGGTCGGTTGGTAAAATAATATCACAAGTTATAATATTATTTTATGGGAGATATCTAAATTAGTATTAGTAAAAGTAATTCCTTTTACCTTAGCATTTTATTTTATTGTAATTTACTTTTCAGCTTTTACTTTACCGCAATTACTTTCAAGCATTTTCATTTTATGTCTTTTACTGTTAAGTTTTTATTAGCCCTAGTTATGTGTGGTAACTAAATTAGTTATATGGGGTTGTGATGAAATCCAATATCACCGTTTTATAAGGGTTAGATTATAGCTTGGTAATATAAAGATTTATTTATTGTGTCTTAAACTTAATGCTTTTTCATTAACTGGCCATTAATAAAATTGATCTGGTAAATCTAAAATGAACTAGATATAGGGATTTTAGGTTTCAGCCTTAGACTCAATAGCCCACGATCTTCCTTGAGGATAGATAACCCTTTAATAGATTTCCTTACAGGATAGGAATATACCTGTCGGGCGGGGGTAGCCATAATTGGAACTTAAACTTAATGAATCCAGATAATTTGGTTGACATAGACATATGGTTCAATTGGGTTAAACTGGGTATTTGTGTCTGACCATCGACAGAGGCTTACACATAATTTAGTGTTCCAGGTTAATAAATCAATATATTACCCAACTTTAAGATAATCACTTCATCTTTAAAATGATATTGGAAGAAATCACAACCCTAGATAGTT
Organism: Zanthoxylum bungeanum; assembly: GCA_019454045.1. Taxonomy (NCBI): domain Eukaryota; kingdom Viridiplantae; phylum Streptophyta; class Magnoliopsida; order Sapindales; family Rutaceae; genus Zanthoxylum; species Zanthoxylum bungeanum. Next base: position 26,262 of record SKCR01001889.1, on the reverse strand, counting down.
TTTAATATTGAATTTTCTTCAAACCTATTTTCGACAATTTTATTTACTTGCTTTTAAATTTAGAATCGTCACCATTTCAAATCAATCAATCAACTTGTTAGATATTAGTAATCATTTGACCTCATAAAATTAATAGTTTAGATATTAAGTCCTCGTGGGATCGATATTTTTATACTACTTGAACGATACGTCCGCTTGCGTTATACGTGTGTGTTTACGCCGGTCAAGTTTTTAGCGCCGTTGCCGGGGACTTATTTATCTTTTACTATTAGTGTAGGGGTTAGATACCGTTACTTGTATCTAATTTCTTTTTACTTATTGTCGTTGTTTTCTTGTGTTTCAGGTTCTCAGAAACTACATGAGACGAACCATAAGCTTTGAACTCCGACCGCTTGACCCGGAAATTGAAAGAACCATCAGACAGTAGCATTAACAGAAGAATGTAGTGCCATCATTCAGAGGAAACTACCCCCGAAGTTGAAAGATCCTGGCAGTTTCACTGTTCCTTGCGTCATAGGAGAACATAACTTTGGTAAGGCTTTGTGTGATTTAGGTGCGAGTGTTAACTTGACGCCTTTCTCTATTTTCAGGAAATTACAGATTGGAGAAACAATGCCAACATCAGTCTCACTGCAACTTACTGATAGAACGCTTGTATTTCCGAGAGGCGTAGTTGAGGATGTGCTGGTCAAGGTTGACAAATTCATTTTCCCTGAAGATTTTATTGTCCTTGATATGGAGGAAGACGCAGACGTACCAATCATCCTTGGGAGACCATTCTTGGCTACAGGTCGACCATTATTGATGTACAAAAAGGAGAACTAACCATGAGGGTACAGGACCAAGAAGTAACATTCAATGTTTTCAAGGCCATGAATTTTCCAGATGATGAAAAGAATGAGGAATGTTTCAACTCGATGTGATACACAGTACCATTCAGAACTCTGATAAAAGACAAAGTTCTACTGACAAACTTAAAACATGTCAATTGCCTGTGGAGCCTAAAGATAAAGCATCTTTTGCACTGAAAGAGCCAATTCTTGCTCTACAAGCAACAGAAGAGAAAAAGTTCCACCAGCTCAACGAATTGGAGGAATTTCACAATCAGCCTTTTGAAGATGCCAAATTGTACAAAGAAAAGGGCAAGAAAAGACATGATGAGAAGTTAGTGCGCATACAACTGGAACCAGGGCAGAAGGTACTGTTAAACAAATCAAGGGTGAAATTCTTCCCATGGAAGCCAAAATCACGGTGGTCAGGTCCATTTGTGATCACCAAAGTTTTACCAAAAAGAGTCATTGAGATACATGATCTTGAAACTAACAAAACTTTCAAGGTTAAAAACAAGCGTGTCAAGCACTACTGGGGAGAATCATTTGAGCGACAAAAAGAAAGTGTTACACTTTCAGATCCAGCTTAACGTTCGAGAAGCCAAGTCTGGCTGACGACTTTAAACTTAGCGCTAGCAGGGAGGCAACTCATGCAATTTGTGTATATATTGTGATTTGGTGTGTTTTATTTTTGTGTGTTTAATTTTTGCAGGATTAGTCATTTCAAAATGGAAGATGCTCTCGCAAATCTTCGCAAGCAATTTCCTTCTCTCCCTCAAAAATCTCTGATGAAAGTTTACAAAGCTCGCTTGGAACGGATGAGACTATTGATGAACAAAGGTATTCCTACTGATATTTGTTGGGTAATTGAAGCACGAGTCCGATTGGCAGGTGAGTCTCCTAACTCTTTTATTTCACATCTGCCTGGATTTGGAAGAAGCACCTATGTAAAGAAACGAAGAGCTAAGCAAATGGGTGTTTGTTTCAAATGTGCACGATTTAATTGCAACACTCGTTGTCGTTCTTTAGGAATGGTGTCTGATAATCGCGAAGACAAAATTAAATTCATTAGGGATGGCTTGAGTAAGGAGTCTTTAGATGAAATATCTTCAACTCTTGAGACGCATCCCAGTGGATATGTTCACATTGCCATTCACAAATTACATACACAATTCTAAAAGGAAAGACAACAATTAAGTCTCGGGAATCTGACTCAAAAAGACCCTGTTTGCCAATTTATAAGAAAATTGGATGGGAAGCTTGTCCCTGACGCATAGACGTCAATCAAGCCGTTACTTTTCTTGTAAATATTATATCTCTTTGTCTTTTCTTAATAATTGTGATTTGTTTTGTTGTTTTCTTTTATTTTCTCCGACAGGATCCAGACCTTTTTGACTATCACGATATTATTTCGCTACTAATTGTCCTCTGGAAGATACTTGTGCTATTTTTACTCACCCTTTTCAGGTACTATAAATTCAGCCCGTCATTGCACTTTTGAAGGCATCCAGAGTTGAGAAAGAAATACATTAAAATGGAAGCCACTTCAAGAAGACGAGTTGAAAATATCTGTGTATTTTGCGGTACTAGTGCTGGAACTAAGCCACAATACATAGAAGCAGCACAGGAATTGGGTCGAGTCTTAGCTGCAAGGAATATGCACTTAATATATGGCGGAGGCAATCTTGGATTAATGGGGATCGTTTCAAAGGCCGTACAAGAAGGAGGCAGTCATGTTTTGGGAATCATCCCAAAACCCTTGGCAGAGGCAAATCTTATTGGGTCATCAAACGGAGAGGAACTGATCGTGCCAGGTATGTCTGAACGCCTGGTAGAAATGATTAATCGTGCTGATGCTTTTATTGCTTTGCCAGGTGGTTTGGGTACATTAGAGGAAATTTTTATAGTTCTATCTTGGGCAAACCTGAACATACACCAGAAACCACTTGGATTGCTTAACGTTGATGGATTTTATGATTTTCTTTGTGTGTTTCTTGATGATGCTCGGAGAAATGGGTTCGTGTCAAAACCTATGAAAGAACTCCTCTTTACTGCCAGAACTACTCCGGATCTAATAGATCAACTCTTAGCTCATGAGCCACAAGTTGACCCTATCCTATCAAAGATAAATTGGTCTGAGGACGATCGTGGTAAGAGGCGTCAGATTAATCTGGATCTTAACCTTTAATTTCCTGTAGATTTCAGCTAACCAGGTACGACCTTCTTAACTCTCCTTTTACTGTTTAAGACATTGGGGACAATGTCTCATTTAGGTTTGGGGGAGGGAATTAGTTGATCAGTACCTTGTTTTTATTTTGTGTATGATTTTTATTTTTTTAGTCCAAAATTTTTCGAAAAATACAAAAAAATTGAAAAATTTTCAGAAAATTACAAAAATATTTTATGTTTTTGTGTTTTTTTTTTGACTAAAAAAGTGAAATTGGTAAGAGATAGTTGAGTAAGGAGTTTCCACTCCTGATACGTATCTCAAGCCTATTTTCGAAACAAATTAATTTTTGTTTATTTTATTTTGAATTATTTAATTTGTGAATTCTCCATAAAACGGACTAAAAGGAATCTTCATATGCTCAGTTGACAGATATTATCAACATATATAGTAAATACAGACATGAGTTAAAATTGAAAAGTTTGTAATATTCAGTGCTCTAGTTTAATTGGAGGAAGCATCTCAAACAGTGGAGTAAAAAAAAAAAAAAAAAAAGTCTGAGATCCGAGTTATTAAGTCTGTAAGGGTGTTTTAACATCCAGTGCCCTAAAACCAACTGGTTTGGGAGTCATTGGCCCAAAGCTCGTTACATGGATCAAAGATGCTGCCAAAAAAATATATATATCTGAAGTCTGGGTAATTAAGTCCGTAGGGGTGTCTTAACACCTGGTGCCCTAAAGCCAACTGGTTTGGGAGCCACCGACCCAACACTCACTACATAGATGGAAGATATTGTATATAAATAAAAAATAGAGAAAAATCAAAGAAAAAATCAGAAAAATGAGAAAAATTATTCCATTTCTATAAAAAAGGTGTGAAATCTGATAGAACTTTAGGACAAAAATATTACTCTCTTATCAACTGCACTTATGACTGTTGTGGGCAAAAATGAGTTGATTAATATTTTGTTGGCTGTGTATATGGAGAATGGTAAAAAACAATCGGAGAATTTACTTATTCAGTAATTTAGAATAAAACAAAACAACTAGTAACTTGGAGTAGAAGTTTCACTTGATTAGTCACTAACATCTTTATTTTCTTTTCGCTTGTCTTTTTGCTTTTGTGTGCATTAGTTTTAACTAACTTTTTACTTTTGTAAAACGTTTGTGGGTATCGTTACTGTAAGCCCTCACGAGACTATAACTCGTCCACTAGGGACACCTAGGGGTTTAAAGGCTTGTTGCATATGCTAAATGCAACTGTGATCCCTACGAAAGTGGCTTAGTTTAATTTTAATTTTATTTTGTTGTTTTGCTCGAGGACTAGCAAAATGTTAGGTTTGGGGGTGTGATGAGCGGAAAATATATCAATATTTACCGCCCCTTTTACTTAATATTTTGTTTAGTTTCTCGGGTTTGATGAACGTTTTGATGTGTTTTAGTTTATTTTGCAGATAAAATAATATTGGGACTTAATGAAATCATTTAGGACGAAATATGGGTCAAATAAGGGCAATTATTGGACTTGATATTTTAATTTTGGAGATTGGAAACTTGAAAGGGCGTTTTGACGAAGTGCAGTTTTGGAAATTCCAGTTTTGTGCATCTTTCGTATTTTGGGCATAACTTTGTACTCAGATATCGGATTGAGCTGATTCAAGTGCCAGATTAAAGAAGACTCAAAGTTCTACAATTTGGAAAGAGAAAATATTTTCGAATTCTGATGATTTCATGACCGAAATTGATGAACCATCCAAAAGTGTGTGGAGTGTAATTATTAAAAGTCATTATCAATCATTTTCAAAGCAAAATATTAATTAATTAATAATTAATAAAAATTATCAAATCAACACCAAACAAGATAAGCAATTAGTGGAGCAATTATGGATTTGGTGGAGTAATTAGTGGAGAAATTAATAATGGATTTGGTGGAGAATTTGATGATGATTTGATGGTGGCAAAATTTTGCCTATAAATACCAAGCCATTTCATTTGTAAAATTCATACTTTCTTCTTTGAAATTCTTAATGAATAAATAAGAAGATTGTATCTAGTTTGTTTATTTTTAGTTTTCAGTAATTAATTTTCAGTTTCGCACTTTCTTTTCTTTACTTTTCAGTTTTTACTTTCCGCAATTTACTTTTACGCACAATACTTTTCTTTCTTTAATTTTTCAGTTTTTACTTTTCAGTAATGAGGAGGTAATTTCCCAAGCTAGGGTGAAAGGTAATTCTTTTACTATTACTATTTAGATTAATCTCACTTAAAAATAATATATTCACTATTTAAAAACTGATTAATAAAGGATACCGCTATATTGGTCGGTTGGCAATTCAATTTAATCTGGTTTAAACCTGACTAATCAAGGATACCGCCAGATTGGTCGGTTGGTAAATTTATTTTGGTACCGCTTTATGGCTGTTTATGGACAAATATTACCGCCTATATGGCTGGTTGGACTTAATTTGACTTAATCAGGATACCGCCAGATTGGTCGGTTGGTAAAATAATATCACAAGTTTATATATTATTTTATGGGAGATATCTAAATTAGTATTAGTAAAAGTAATTCATTTTACCTTAGCATTTTATTTTATTGTAATTTACTTTTCAGCTTTTACTTTACCGCAATTACTTTCAAGCATTTTCATTTTATGTCTTTTACTTTTAAGTTTTTATTAGCCCTAGTTATGTGGGTAACTAATTAGTTATCTGGGGTTGTGATGAAATCCAATATCACCGTTTTATAAGGGTTAGATTATAGCTTGGGTAATATAAAGATTTATTTATTGTGTCTTAAACTTAATGCTTTTTCATTAACTGGCCATTAATAAAATTGATCTGGTAAATCTAAAATGAACTAGATATAGGGATTTTAGGTTTCAGCCTTAGACTCAATAGCCCACGATCTTCCTTGAGGATAGATAACCCTTTAATAGATTTCCTTACAGGATAGGAATATACCTGTCGGGCGGGGGTAGCCATAATTGGAACTTAAACTTAATGAATCCAGATAATTTGGTTGACATAGACATATGGTTCAATTGGGTTAAACTGGGTATTTGTGTCTGACCATCGACAGAGGCTTACACATAATTTAGTGTTCCAGGTTAATAAATCAATATATTACCCAACTTTAAGATAATCACTTCATCTTTAAAATGATATTGGAAGAAATCACAACCCTAGATAGTTTTTAATATTGAATTTTCTTCAAACCTATTTTCGACAATTTTATTTACTTGCTTTTAATTTAGAATCGTCACCATTTCAAATCAATCAATCAACTTGTTAGATATTAGTAATCATTTGACCTCATAAAATTAATAGTTTAGATATTAAGTCCTCGTGGGATCGATATTTTTATACTACTTGAACGATACGTCCGCTTGCGTTATACGTGTGTGTTTACGCCGGTCACATACAGAATGGGTATATATATTTTTCCTTCTCATTTGGGCTCCTTGGCATGTTGTTAGATGTCAACCTTGGTCATTGAAATTGAACGACCATCTGATCGGAGGATAATTTATGTTCGATAAAATTATCCCGATTCATTTCATGTCCAACTTGAGGGGAACCCAAAAGGTCACACACAACAAAGTCGAAATCAATGGTTAACAGTGCACAGTACAAATATAACAGCATATATGATTGATGTAGGAATTGATCATAAATGGTTCAATGTGTTTAATTATTGAACAGATCATTTATGAGGTTCCATAGTGGCTTAGGGATTGGTGAATGACGATGGGGGCACTTTGGGAATTGGAATAAAAAAAATTACAATTCACATGAATAGTAACATGAATAGTAATTTTTTTATTTGTTTTGAATTCAAATTCGGCCCAAACTCTTATTAGGGTTTTATAATCTCATTAACCACTAAAGTAAGATGCAATGGCTAAGTTTAAATTAGTTTTTATCCCACATTGTATTCTTAATTAATTTTGTTGTCCTTGGAGCACGATATAAACCCAAAGAATTCTTCACAAATTTTTACACCAAACATTTCATATCTTGGGTTTATATAAGTGAGCAACTCTAAAGTTTAAGAGTAAGCCACTGATTTTGAGGATCCTTAAGTCTAATTGACTAGAGGAACCTCGAGTTAAAATTTTTGAGGTATTTGCCTAGGCTAGCACCAAGGGCAAAATACCCGTGCACTCAAGGCGTAGTCTTGCCGTTGAGTTTTGGCTTTGGTGTGTGCATCTTTGGAGGCCACACACTTGGGTGGCTCTTTGGAATGTGGAAGAGCTTGCTGAGTTCGAGAAAAGCTTGTAGATTGGAGGAAGGACTGGAGGAGTCTACGGTTCAAGTAAGTCTTTTTCTTTCTTTATTTTATTTAGAGTTCTTATAATAGTTAGCATGTTTAGGTTTATGTTTTTTTGCATGTTTTTATGAGTTTTATGCTTAGAATATATAGTAACATGCCTAGGCTTGTAGAATAATCAAAACAAATGGGTCTTGGGCAAATGGAAAGCAGCATAATAATTTTTATTTTCCGCTGCGCATTCGCGGCCGCTTCCCAATAGTGGTATCAGCGCGCCGTTTTTGTTTTGATTACTTCTCTCTCATTTGAACTCGAAATTGGGTTTTTAAGAGCGCGTTGGAAAGCTAACACCCTGAACCTAATTTTAGGCACATGTTTTGCATGATTTGGTTAAGATTTGAATTGTGAAATTGCATTTAAAGTTCACGCGTCTTCAGAAAAACGTGAATAGTAAATTTATTTGAATAAAATAAAATGTAATATCATAATTAAATATTAATCAAAGTTATTTAATTCCTAAAATAATTCCAACATATTAAAACTCATATGTTTGATGATTCTATGTATGATTAGAATTGGCATGATTATTTTAGGGTGCAAGCATCTAGAGACTTTCTAAGAAATAGAGAGTGCATTGCTTATCCCTTAGCTAATTAATTATTCCGTGATGAACTTAGAGATTTATTACATTTAAGGCTAATAAATATAAATCACTTGTTTATAATAAAAGACATTATAAAAGATACAAGTGGGTTGGGACCAAGGGGTTAATAAAACTTTCCAAACTAAAGTTAATTTAACCAAAGGTATTACTAGAGTTAGATAATGATTTGGTGTCTTCCTTCACTCACTACCTTTTTATAGCCAAAAGGAAAAGCTGTGAAGACATCTAGATAATCATTTACTCAAAGCTTACCTTAAAGCATATTAAAGTGTTGGACTAATTTGGAGGATCTTTTTTATTCCTGTCACCAAGGCAATAAGAGCTTAAGAGGTAAGGGTATTTAAGAGAGTTCGCTCCACCCTCCCTCTGGGGAATTTTCAATGGAGGAATCCATTTGACATTTATTCACTTAAACTTGCTAAAATCCTCAATAATAATTTTAGTCTAAAATTTGCCTCCCATTGTAAAGTATAGACCCAAATGGCTTAAACCGTATTGGCAGGACTAGGCTTGATCAGACTGACCAATACCAATTTGTCCCTAAATCATACTATTGACAATGGTTTCACTTTTCTGAGTCATAAGATGCAGCGACCTTTAGGCGTGGTCTTATAACTTAGTGGCAAAGATTGGGTGTCCACAAGGACTAGTATAAGCTATGGCATGTTTGTGATTTATATCATAAATTGTGATTTATATCATAAATTGGTTGGGAACCTACCAAATTATCATATTTTATAACGACTGGCCCTAGTCAGAGTTATGAAATGATGATAATGGGATCCTTGCCAACAAGAAATCCATTATATTGGGGTTGATGCGATTTGCTTAAAATTTTAAAACAATTGAGTAGGAGTAACTTCGTAATATTAAAAGCCCATGTTATTATGAAACATTAATGAAAACATATTCCTAATTTTAACATTTTCTCTTAACAGATGGGTTAAAATATTTCACAAACATTCAAATGGCAAACAGAGTATCACTTCGTTCCATCCTTGATGAGCATAAGCTCAAAGGGGAAAACTACAATGACTGGTTTAGACGCCTTAAAATTATCTTACGAAAAGAAAAGATTTTCTATGTTCTTGAAAGCCCATTTCCCCATGAACCCGCAGAAGATGCTGACAAAGATACATTTGATGCTTGGAAGAAACACGTCGATGATGATGAGCAAGCAGTTTGCATAATGCTTGGCTCTATGTCGGACGAACTTCAGAAAACTCACGAAGATATGGATGCTCAAACCATCATCTTTCACTTGAAGGAGTTGTATGCAACTTCTGTTCATACCGTGAGATTCCAAGTGTCATGTGCCTTATTCCAAACAAGGTATAAGGAAGGATCTGTTAGTGGACATGTGTTTAAGATGATTGGCCACATTGAAAAATTGGCCAACCTCAGGTTCATCATGGATCATGAGATAGGTCACGATCTAATTCTTCAGTCCTTACCAAAAGAATTCTCTAACTTTATTATGCAGTTTCATCTGTTTGATAAAGAAGCTACTTTAGCAGAATTGCACAATCTGATAAAACAAGCAGAGAATGACTTGAAACCGGAGCTTAAAACCTCCGTCATGCTTACGGGTATGGACCTGAAGCCACGAGGCCCAAAGAAAAATAAGGGCAAGGCCAAGGCTCCAGATCACCTAAAGCCCAATGGTAAGGTGGAGAAGAAAAAGGGAAAGGGGAAATGTTTCTTTTGTGGAAAGAATGGTCATTGGAAGAAAGACTGCAGATCCTTGAAAGCCAAGGAAGCTAGGGAAGCCCAAGAGGGCAATAAGCCCAATGCTTCAGGTATGTTGTATATGATTGAACTATATTCTCAAAACTCTGAACCTTCTACTTGGGTGCTTGACACCGGTTGTGGGACTCACTTGTGTAACAATGTGCAGGGCCTGAGAAACAGTAGGAGACTCCGTCATGGGGAGGTTGACTTACGCATGGGTAATGGAGCAAAACTGGCTGTATTGTGTGTGGGGACTTATTAATTAGTTTTTTCGAATGGTTTAGTTTTAGACTTAGAAGATTGTGTTTATGTACCTTCTCTAGTAAAGAACATCCTTTCAATTTATTCTTTATGTAATAAAGGCTTTTCATGCCTAATAAGTTGTAATGAATGTTCTATTTATTTCAATGAAATAAAATATGGAAATGGTATTTTGAATAATGGTATCTATGTCTTACAAACTAATAAAGAATGTTTAACCTCTAATATATACAACGTTAACTCGAATAATCTCAATGAATCACTTCTATGGCACAGTCGCTTAGGTCATATCAATGAAACAAGATTAACTAAGCTACATAAGGATGGGTATTTCAAACCCTTCAAATATAAATCTTATGGAACTTGTGAGTCTTGTTTACTTGGTAAAATGACCAAATTACCTTTCAAAGGTAAATGACAGCGTGCAGCGGAGACATAAGAACTCATACACTCTGATGTATGCGGACAATTATTAGTCACCACTAGAGGTAGATTCTCCTACTTCATTACCTTTATCGATGATCATTCGTGATATTGGTATGTGTACCTTATGCGGTACAAATCTGAAGCCTTTGAGAAATTCAAAGACTTCAAGGCTGAAGTAGAAAACCAGCTTAATAAAAGTATTAAGTCACTAAGGTCTGACCGAGGTGGTGAATACTTAAGCAACGAATTTCAAGATTACTTGAGAGAAAATGGCATTGTTTCCCAGGGGACTCCTCCGGGAACTCCACAGCATAATGGGGTATCCGAAAGGAGAAATCAGACATTATTAGATATGGTCCGATCAATGATGCTAGGCACGGATCTACCACTTTCATTTTGGGGTCTTTCTTTAGAAACTGCAACACTACTACTAAACCAAGTTCCTTCCAAGACTGTTAGTCAAACATCATATGAGTTATGGTCTAGGAAACGTCCTAGTCTTAGTTGTGTAAGAATTTGGGGATGTGACACATATGTCAAACTCACAAAAACTAACAAATTGGATGATAGGGAATTTAAATGTAAGTTTGTAGGATATACCTTGAACTCAAGAGCATAAATGTTCTACGTCCCAAATGAACAAAGAACATTTGTCTCACGAAATGCTAAATTTCTAGAGAATGAATTCCTTCTCAAGAAATATAGTGGGAGTAGACTTGACCTCGATAAGGTACGAGAAGAACAAACTAACATAGAACTAAACCTCATGCCCCTTAAAAGGGCAGCGACGGAACAACCACAAGGTTATGAACTCAGAAGGTTTGGTAGGGAAAGACATGAGCCTGAAAGATATGGTTTCCATATTGATGAGGAACATGATCAGGTCATTGATAATGACGATCCCACCGGTTATGACAAAGCAATGCGTGACATTGATTCAGTCAAGTGGCTTGAGGCCATGAAATCCGAAATAGACTATATGTATCAGAATCAAGTCTGGGACTTGGTAGATGCACATGAAGGGATAAAACCCAAAGGCTGCAAGTGGATTTACAAGCGTAAAATTGATGCAGAAGGCAACATCCAAACCTATAAGGCTAGGTTGGTGGCGAAAGGTTATAGACAAATCCAAGGAATTGACTATGACGAAAACTTCTCGCTTGTTGCAATGATAAAGTCCATTCAAATTTTACTGGCACTGGCTGCACACTTTGATTATGAGATTTGGCAAATGGATGTCAAAACAGCTTTCCTTAATGGGAACCTTGAAGTGGAAGTCTATATGACACAACCTGAGGGGTTTGCATCTAAGGATGATCATAATAAAGTATGCAAGCTTAAACGATCCATTTATGGACTCAAGCAAGCCTCCAGAAGTTGGAATATACGATTTGATGAGACAATCAAAGAATTTGACTTCATCAAAAATGTAGACGAGCCTTGTGTTTACAGGAAAATTAGTGGGAGTGCTGTTGTATTTCTTGTATTATATGTCGATGACATATTAATCATCGGGAATGATATTCCTATGATGGAAGCCACCAAGCAATGGTTATCTCAGAATTTCTCCATGAAAGATTTGGGAGAAGCAGCCTACATCCTCGGCATTAAGATCTACCGTAATAGATCTAAGAGGTTGTTAGGACTTTCTCAATCTACGTACATAGATAAAGTTTTGAAAAGATTCAAAATGGAAGATTCCAAAAGACGTAATTTACCTACTTGTCATGGAATCAAATTATCTAAGGAGGAATGTCCACATACTCCTTCAGATAGAGTGCGTATGAGTAGGATCCCTTATGCTTCAGCAATAGGATCGATCATGTACGCCATGCTATGTACAAGACCTGATGTCTCTTATACTCTTAGCGTAACGAGCATGTATCAGGCAAATCCTGGTGAGCAACATTGGGCAGTTGTCAAAACAATCCTCAAGTAACTGAGAAGAACTAAGGATGTGTTTTTGACATACGGAGATTGTTCTGAGATGAAAGTTATTAGTTACGATGATGCGAGCTTTCATACCGATAGGGATGACATAAGATCGCAAATAGGATATCTGTTTACATTGAATGGCGGTGCTGTCAGTTGGAAAAGCTCAAAGCAGTCAACTATAGCGGACTCCACCACTGAAGCCGAGTATATTGCAGCATCTGAGGCTGCTAAAGAAGAAGTCTGGATAAAGAAGTTCATCACGGAGCTGGAAGTAATAAGACGATGGCTTCCACGCCTTATGAGAATCATTAATCTTAAATGTTCCTAGTCATAGTTTTGTGAATAATCTAGGCGTTCACAAAGGGGAGAGACTAGCATGATGATATGATCCGCCCTTAAGTCGGGTAGCCGATCTCACAGGCTACTAGCGGAGATCCGTCCACATGGTGTATCACATGGATGCATTAGTTGCTCGTGTCCATCGAATTGACCGCCGAAAGTTTTCATATGGAGTGTTTATCCTATGTGTCTGTGAGAACTTTCATGTATCGATTATATGACTAGTACTTTGACTTGAGGTATTTACAATCTTATGTGTGGATCAAATAACTTTGACATTGTCCTTCCCAGGTTCAAAAGATCTAGTCATAAGGGTATGATTGGGTCATTTGTTGAAACACATGAAGTTTGTAAGGATACAATAGAGAATCGCCACTCTCTCGGATAATATTTTCTTATAAGAGTAGTATTCCATTTCGCGGTTTGATATGTGTGATCAGTGCTTGAGACTGTGGCCACAGCGGAAGAATCATGTGAGATTCTTGGGTTAGCACGATTCATGACACTATCAACATCATACCTTCGACCATATGGGTAGACACTTTCTGTACCCTAGGTCAATAGGTGGGGATACAGTGAGGCGAGGGATCGTATCATATGTAAATTGCATACATGATGGGTATATATATCTTTCCTTCTCATTTAGGGGCCTTGGCATGTTGCTAGATGTCAACCTTGGTCATTGAAATCGAACGACCATCTGATCGAAGGATAATTTATGTTCGATTAAATTATCAAGATTCATTTCATGTCCAACTTGAGGGGAACCCAAAAGGTCACACACAACAAATTCGAAATCAATGGTTAACAGTGCACAATACAAATATAACAGCATATATGATTGCTGTAGGAATTGTTCATAAATGGTTCAATGTGTTTAATTATTGAACAGATCATTTATAAGGTTCCATAGTGGCTTAGGGATTGGTGAATGACGATGGGGGCACTTTGGGAATTGGAATAAAAAAATTCATTTTCACTTGAATAGTAATGTGAATAGTAAAAAAAATTTATTTGTTTTGAATTCCAATTCGGCCCAAACTCTTATTAGGGTTTTATAATCTCATTAAACCACTAAATAAAGATCCAATGGCAAAGATTAAATTAGCTTTTATCCCACATCGGATTCTTAATTAATTATCTTGTTTTTGGAGCACTATATAAACCCAAAGAATTCTTCACAAATTTTTACACCAAACCTTTCATATCTTGGGTTTATATAAGTGAGCAACTCTAAAGTTTAAGAGTAAGCCACTGATTTTGAGGATACTTAACTCTAATTAACTAGAGGAACCTCGAGTTAAAAGTTTTAAGGTATTTGCCTAGGCTTGCACCAAGGGCAAAATACTCAGGCACTCAAGGCGTAGTCTTGCCGTTGAGTTTTGGATTTGGTGTGTGCATCTTTGGAGGCCACACACTTGGGTGGGGCTTTGGAATGTGGAAGAGCTTGCTGAGTTCGAGAAAAGCTTGTAGATTGGAGGGAGGACTGGGTGAGTTTACGGTTCAAGTAAGTCTTTTTCTTTCTTTATTTTATATAGAGTTCTTATGATAGTTAGCATGTTTAGGTTTATGTTCTTTGCATGTTTAGGTTTATGTTCTTTACATGTTTTATGAGTTTTATGCTTAGAATATATAGTAACATGCCTAGGCTTGTAGAATAATCAAAACAAATGGGTCTTGGGCAAAGGGAAAGTGGCATAATAATTTTTATTTTCCGCTGTGCACTCGCGGCCGCTCCCAACAATTGTGACTTGAAATTTAAAACAAGTAAATAAAATAGCGTGAAATAGTTTGAGAAAATTCAATATTTAGAAACTATCCAGGATTGTGAATCTTTCCAATATCTTTTAAAAGATGAAGTGGTTATTTTACGTTTGTGTAATATATCGGTTTATTAACCTGGAACACGAAATTATGTAAAAGCCTCTTCCAATGGTCACATACAAATACCCAGTATAACTTAATTAATCATATTCCTATGTCAACCGAGTTATCTGAATTCATTAAGATAAAGTTCCAATTATGGCTACCCCCACCCGACAGGTATATTCCTATCCTGTATGGAAATCTATTAAAGAGTTATCTATCCTCAAGGAAGATCGTGGGCTTTTGAGTCTAGGGTTTAAACCTAAACTCCATTTTCCAACTTCATTTTAAGTTTACCAAATCAATCTTATTAATGGCCAGTTAACAAGAAGCATTAAGCTTAAGACTCAATAAATAAATCTTTATATTACCCAAACTGTAAATTAACCCCTTATAAACCGGTGATATTGGAATTCATCACAACCCCAGATAATGGGCTTAGTTACGACACAGATCTAAGGCTACTAAAAGCTTAAATAAAATAAAATACATAAAGTAAATGCTTGAAAGTAAATACTGAAAAGTAAATACTGAAAAGTAAATGCTGAAAAGTAAATACTGAAAAGTAAATACTGAAAAGTAAATGCTGAAAAGTAAATCCTGGGAATTAAAAATGTAAAAATACAATAAAAGAAAATACTATTATTTTAATATATAAACTTTGCATGATAATTACCAACTATAAAAGAAAAGAGTAAAAGGATCCACTTTTATCACTATTATTTTAGTTATCTCCCTTATTATAATATATAAACTTTGCATGATAATTACCAACCAGCCATATAGGCGGTATCCTGATTAAATCAAATTAATAATTAATTATCAATCGACCAACCAGGCGGTATCCAGTTTAGACAAGTTTAAAACCAATTTCAAATAATTATCAACCGACCAATAAAGCGGTATCCTCATTAAGCCAGGTTTTAAATAGTTTATATATTATAATTAAGGGAGATTAATCTAAATTTTAGTAATAAAAGTTTTACCTTTTACCCCAGCAGGGGGAGTTACCTCCTTATTACTGAAAAGTAAAACTGAAAATTAAAGAAAGAAAAATATTGTGCGTAAAAGTAAATTGCTGAAAGTAAAGACTGAAAAGTAAAGAAATGAAAGTGCAAAAGCGGAAATTAATTACTGAAAGCTGTAAATAAAAAAGCAAGATACAATCTTCTAAGTATTCTTAAGGAATTACATAGAAGAATGTATGAAATGAAACTGAAATTTCGGCCTCTATTTATAGGGAAAGATTGCTCTGCGCGTCGCGACGCATGACCATTGCACGTCGCGATGCGCTGACGTGACACACGCTCATTGGATGCTTTGATCTGTTATCTGCTAATGTGGTTTAAGGAATCTGTCGGCCTAATAGAATGCTGACACGTTGCAGATTTGGATGATTAACTCAATAATTATGCTGACGTGGCGATGATGTGGCGATGTGGTTTGTTGGCAGCATGTGATAATGACACGTGGCGCAATGTGATTTTTTGATGATGACATGGACGACACGTGGCATAATGACTCGGTATGCTGCTGACATGGATGACACGTGGAAGACACGTGGATGACACATGGCTGATGATGATTGTTGGAAACATGTGATGGTGACACATGGCACGACGTACGTTAGCAAGATTATTGTGATGATGACACGTGACAGGCGCACGTTAGCATCCTGAGCATTTTAGCAAACTTCTAAGATTTTGACATCTATCTCTGGTGCACGTTAGCAAGCTTTGGCGTACGTTAGTGGTCGTGACTCGTCGTTCGTGTCGCAACGTGTGAAATGATAATTTTGCCTTTTTTTTGTTCTTTTTCACTATTTTGGCCCCGAATCACCTTGAGAGAGTCCTGAAACTTTATTTATCTACAAAATAACACAAAACACATCAAAATATTCACAAAACTCGAGAATCTATACAAAATATTAGGTCAAATGAGTGGGAAATAATGATACATTTACCACTCATCATTGGCCTAAGTCAAGATCATTGTTTATCGCTGATGTGTTTGAACCATGAAAGCTTTGTTAACATCACATGTCTTGGGCATTTGTGACTTGTTGGCCAAAGTCAAGGTCACTTATGTTCATCGACGTGGATTACGAAGTTTTCCCACTGTCAATGGGTCGCGCTTAACTGAAATCCTTAAACTTGTTGAGCCAAAGCCAAGGCTTAGTTGATTCAGAGGAAACAGGTTAGGAAATATATTGGATATATGTTTCGGACTTGGATGTCCACCTACCGGATCTAGGAATTGGATGGGATCCAATTGATCTTAGAGATCTACCTAGTTAAATTTTATACAACTTGTTGGCCAAAGTCAAGGTTGTGTATTATTTAACGGCATCCTAGCCCACTAGGAAACTAGGTTTTCCGAGTACTCAACAGAGGGTTAGAGGCTCACCGAAAAATAGTGGGAGGCTAGTATTAAATTTTCAATTTCGTTTAATACTCGCTAATATGCGCGCTCTATTATTATTTATCGTCTTTATATATATATTAGTTGGACTAATATTATTTTATTGTTTTCTTTGAATAGTTGGACTGTACTCAAACACTACTCCACTTGTAATTGGTTATATAGTTGGACTATAGTAACCATTGCATTTTGAGTGTACCCGAAATATTTGATTGGATAGTTGGACTATAACAATCAAAATGGCTGGAAAGATTAGCGTTAGGGACATAATCATGGGCAAAAATGTCTTTAACGACATAAATTTTCCAGACTGGGAGATGAATCTCATGATAGTCCTGGGAGCTGAGAAGTTGCTCTATGTTATAGAGAGACCTCTTGGGCCTGAGCCCAGACTTGAGCGACCAGTTGATCATGAGTTTTGTAAGACTCATCGAGATGATAACTTTACTGCTCAATCTGTCATGCTTGCTGCAATGAATCCTCAATTTCGTCGTCAAAATAAGGGATTGGATCCTTATTTTATGATGTTGAAATTGATGGATCTTCAAATATCTAATCTTAGATCTCAGAAGTATTAATTGTAAAAGAAGCTCTTTCGATCGCGTATGTCAGATGGTACATCTGTCAAACACTACGTGTCACAGATGATTGCTGACATCGAACAGCTGGGTCAGCTGGGCATTACCTTCGAGGCTGAGACTTCTATAGATTTGATCTTACAGTCTCTGCCCGATTGATGGGGTGGGTTCATCATGAACTATAATATGATGAACCAAGAGAAAACTCTTGGATAGTTAATGGCTATGTTGAAAGAGGCAGAGCCAGAGTTTCAAAAAGGCAAGAAGATCTTACTTCGACATCCAAGAAGGACAAGGCTTGGCCGAAGGCTTCTGGGGGTGTGAATAAGAAGAAGGGCAAGACTAAATCATCACAGTCTTCTGGGAAGACAAATGACATATCCCAAGACGCTTGCCTACACTGTGGAAAATGGGGTCACTGGAAGTGTGACTGCCATAAGTACCAGGCGGACTTGAATGAAACGAAGGCGGGCAAGGCTCCGGCTTCAGGTATGATTGTTATTGTAATAAACATGTCCACTACTGGTTTTAAAAATTGGATTTTTGATACTGGATGTGGTACTCACATATGTACTGATGTGCAGGATCTGCAGATTAGCAGGAGACTGGCTTCAGGAGAGATCAACCTGCGAGTCAGAAATGGGACGAGAGTCACCATTTTGGCCTTTGGAACCTATGTTTTGAATCTGCCCTCGGGGCATGTACTAACATTAGGGGATTGTTATTTTGTACCTAGTTTGACTAGGATTATCATCTCTGTATCTCGTTTAACCTGAAGCGGGTATACCTTTGTATTCCGGAACACTGGGTGTTTTGTATATAAAGATGATAATTTGATATGTACAAAAGATGTGAATAATGGTCTTTATATTTTGAATATAAATGAATCTCAAACATATAACATGACAAACAAAATGCTCAAATTGAGAAAAATAGATGAAACTTATTTGTGGCATTGTCGTCTGGGACACATTAACAAAACTCGTATATCCACACTTTCAAAGAATGGATACTTGGATGGATTTGATCCTAATTCATTTGATGTCTGCGAATCTTTTTAATTATGTAAAATGCTTAAACACCTATTAGTGGTAAAGGTGTACGTGCCACAAAACTGTTAGCCCTCGTTCATAGTGACGTATGCGGGCCCATGTCTAGCCAAGCTAGAGGTGGATATGAATACTTCGTAACCTTTACGGATGATGGATCGCGTTATGGTTATGTGTATCTTATGAAACACAAGTCGGAAACTTTTGAGAAATTTAAAGTGTTTCGACACGAAGTAGAAAAACAGACTGGCGAAAGTATTAAAACATTGCGGTCGGACCGTGGTGGAGAATACTTAAGCAATGAGTTTCAAGATTACTTGAAATAATATGGTATTCTTTCACAGTGGACTCCTCCCAAAACACCTTAATTGAACGGTGTGTCTGAAAGGAGAAACTGAACTTTGTTGGACATGGTAAGGTCAATGATGAGTCACACGGAGCTACCAATTTCCTTCTGGGGATACGCATTATACAATGCAATACTTATTTTGAATAAGATTTCGTCAAAGTCTGTTGGACAGACTTAATATGAAATATGGACAGGAAAGAAACCAGGTTTCTCATTCCTGAAGATTTGGGGATGCTGGGCATATGTTAAACGTTTGGATAGTACCAAACTAGAACCCAAATCGGATAAGTGCCTATTTGTAGGTTATCCTAGGGAAACCAAAGGATATTACTTCTACAACCCACAGGAGAACAAAATATTTGTTGCTCTTCATGCAGTTTTCCTAGAAAAGGAATTCATGAATGCAGTGATAAGTGGGAGGAAATTAGAACTCGATGAAAATCGGAGTGATACTGTTCATGGCACCGACCCCCTCACGGAACACGAACAGTATATCAGGGATGAGACTGTTCCACAATCTTCTAATACATAAGAACCGCGTAAGTCGGAGATAGTCAGAAAATAACCTGAGAGGTATGGGTTTCTGATCTCACCTCATGTAGATATTAATCTTATTGAGGAAGATGAATCGGCTACGTATAGGAAGCGATACAAGGTATCGACTCCACTTTATGGCAAGAAGTCATGAAGTCCGAAATGGATTTTATGTATACCAACCAAGTTTGGACACTGGTTGATGTACCAGAAGGCATTAAGCCTATTGGTAGTAAATGGGTTTTCAAAAAGAAGACGGACATGGAAGGCAACATACAAACGTACAAAGCTAGGCTTGTAGCTAAAGGGTATCGTCAACGACATGGTGTCGATTATGATGAAACCTTTTCACCTATTTCCATGATTAAATCCATTCGGATAATGCTTGCTATTGCTGCATATTTCAATTATGAAATATGGCAGATGGATGTCAAAACCGCTTTCCTTAACGGAAACCTTTTGGAGGATGTTTATATGCAACAACCTGATGATTTTCTCATACCAAAACATGCAAACAAGGTTTGCAAGTTAAACCGATCCATTTATGGATTAAAGCAAGCATCGCGTTCTTGGAACCAACGTTTTGATGAGATCATAAAAGAATATGGTTTCATTCAACACCGAAGATGATTCTTGTGTATATAAGAAGGTTAGTGGGAGCGCACTGACATTCAGTGTCTTATACGTTGATGATGTATTGTTTCTTGGCAATGACATTCTCATGCTACAATCGGTGAAAGCTTGGCTTTCATTAAAATTCTCCATGAAAGACCTGGGAGAGGCAGCCTTTATTCTAGGAATAAAAATCTATTGGGATAGATCTAGAAAGCTACTTGGACTTTCCTATAGCTCGTACATTGACAAAGTGTTGAAGAGATTCAACTTAGATCAGTCCAAGAGGGGGCTGCTTCCGGTGTCACATGGTGTCTCTCTATCTAAGAATATGTGTCCTAAAACTCAAGATGAGAGAGATGCAATGATTCGGATCTTATATGCTTCAACATTCGGATCGTTCATGTATGCCATGATATGTACGCGACCTGATGTCTCATATGTTTTGAGCATGTGCAGTCGCTATCAGGCCGATCCAAGTGATGGTCACTGGATTGCTGTAAAGAACATCCTTAAGTATCTTAGACGAACTAAAGATGCTTTCTTAGTCTATGGGGAATGAGAACTTGATGTGACTAGGTTCGCCGATGCAAGTTTCCAAACCGATAAAGACGACTGTAAGTCGCAATCGGGGTACATATTTTGTTTGAACAACGGAGCAGTGAGCTGGAAATCTTCCAAGCAAGAGACTGTCGTCGATTCAACAACAGAAGCGGAATATATTGCTACAGCTGAGGCAGCAAAAGAAGCAGTTTGGATCTGGAAATTCCTAATTGGATTAGGAGTAGTTCCGTTAGCAGCTGAGCCCGTAACTTTGTATTGTGACAATAATGGGGCTATCCCACAGGCTAAGGAACCACGGTCTCATCAAAGATCCAAGCATGTACTTTGATGATTTCATCTGATTCGTGAGATCATACATCGTGGCGAAGTGAAGATCGAGAAGATCGCATCAGATGATAACATTGCAGATCCGTTGACGAAAGCTATATCTCAGCAAAAGTTTGAGCGACATGTACATAGTTCATGTGTTAGGTACCTGAGTGATTGGTTATAGGCCAAGTGGGAGATTGTTGGACAATTATGATCCATAGCATCACTATTTGTAAAGAACATTGTGTTTTTGTACAAATTAACTATGTGACAAAAGGAAATTGATATTTTATCATTATTGTAATTGGATTACTTGGATATATATAATGATAAAAGTCCATATGGTTAAATCGGATTAATAAGATATGATAGAGTATTAATCCACGAACGGTTTAATCATTAAATATTCATAGTCGTAGTATTATCGAGACTAGACATCGATAATGCTGAATAGACTAGTATTACACTTGTGCGAGTTATGGAAGCTTAACGGTATAGTTCTCATATATTTAGGTATTGGATACTTATGCAAGTTTAATAAGAGGTTCTGTTAGCCATTGGACCGGGAACAGTTTCGTTCTGGATAAACCCACTAGGAATCTCATTGGTAGTATGACTCTGTGTCTATGGGAATCCGAATCAAGGTAGGTGTATGGGATCTTTAACCTGAGACTTACGTCACTATTACTTGCGACAATCAGTTTACTTTGGTATTGGTCGTCCGGAGCTTTAACAGATTATGTGTACGCATGTATTGGGTTTACTGAGAATTGTAGTGTATTAGATGTGATGTCAATATGGGAGTATCACTTCAGTCATATGGAGATGATGGTCACACAGGATACAGAACTAGTACTCTTAAAAGCTGCAGCTAACGGAAAAGTATGACTGGGTCATGACTTTCCGATTACAGAGACTAGTTACTCGGGATCCGATATATGCTTCGTACGGGGCAGACACAGCTCCATCTCTAGGCCGAGCATGTGACATCTGATACTGGATCGTATTACACATTACATTAGTATTACTACGCCTGATACAGATAATATTCCTCGGCGGATATTTCTGGAGAATTGGGTAGGCACGGTGCTTTGCTAGAAGCCAACCATGTCTTGTAAATTGGTGAGAACGTGGTATGGGGTACACATGTGTTCGGATAGTCCGACAACCGTATTTGCTGCAAACATATCCAGGAATCTCTTGGGTCGCTTCCCAAAGATTCACCAATGACATTTGACTCATATAGAATCAATATGGGATTAATTATGAGAGAGAAAATTAATCTGGGATTATTTGCGGTAAAAATTAATCTGGGATTAAATTCGTATAGAAGAGAGAACGCGATTAATTTAGAATTAATCGATAAAATAAATTTAATAATTAAATTGGATTTTTCTATTTAATTTATTTATTTGGGCTAAAATAATATATCGGATATATTAATTGAAATTGGATTTCAATACGAAATTAAAATTGGATTTTAATTCGAGCAAACGAATTAATTTGGAATTAATTCGTAAGCGACTATCGTAATAATTTTGCTAGGCATAAATATTTAATTAAATTGGATTTAATTATATAGCGACAGTAAATTTGTTTAATTTGGAATTAAACGAACCCGGGCCCAAGTCAAGTTGTGTGTTGTGTAAGCCAACTTACATTTGGAATTTAAAAGTGGTGGGACCCTTGACTTACATCACTTGTCAAAGTGTGATGGAAGTAGTTGGAAATTTTAAATGTTGCATTTAAAACACACAACAGCCAACTTGACCAACTATTCACTCATCTCTCTCCATCTCTTGCTCTTGGCCGAAACACTCTCTCTTTGGGAAGAAAATTTTGCTTCAAATTTTCTTGAAAACTGGCACTTGGAGGGTCAAATGAGGTGTTAGGGAAACTCACCCAAGGGTTTAACAACAAATAAACAAGCTTGAGCTTCATCCAAACAAGGAATTTTTAAAATTCTCTCCAAATCAATGTAAGTATTTCCGCAACTTTACTTGATTCATTCACACTTAAAATCATGTTTAGGATCTTGGAAGCATGTCTTAGAGACAAACACTATCAACAATACAGAATAAAGGAAAACAAAAGCAACAATTTTCATAAAATTACGCAATGTCTTAGATATGGATTTTTAACCCAGCAGTGTCTCTCACTACTTTACGTAATACCGTAATCCCCAACGGAGAACGGGAATTCAATAATTAAATCGAATTCCATAGTGAGAGTAGGATCCTATGAATATATTTCGACTCACAGCTTTGGCACGATCTCGCCTACGTATATTCATTAGGTAGACAACTCATTGTCAATCACTCATCGGTGACTCCTAATTTTGGTCCTGACCGTTTCTCGTTATGACATCTTTGGCACGTTCACAAGGTGGCGTATCAAGGCTTCACTTGCCAATGATAAACTCAAGTTACCGATGTAGTCCTGACAGCTTTGGCACGTTCAGGATTTCCATTTTCACTTGAATTTGTCTAGTATCAATTATACATCCGGCATGGATAAAATTCTATCAACTACACCCTCACTGCTTTAGCACTTTCTCGAATGCAGCCATAGAAAGATACCCATAAACCGTATTGACAAGACGGAACAAGAAACATGCATCCAATACACATTACTTTACAGCCTTATTTAATATGGGGTATTCCTCAAGGAAGCATTATTCTACATCATATGCAGAATTTTAATCTATATCATTTTCTAAACAATTCAATTCCACCATTAGAAAACATAACTTAAATTAACTATTAAATTTTTGTTACGTTTCCCGTTAGCGTAGAACCAAAAAGTCAAGAAACATATAGATTACGTGTATGTTCAAACATCAAAATTGGATTATATATCATACATCAAGCATGATTAATGTAATGGATGAAGGATCAGACCTACTCTGATACCATTTTTGTTGGGATTTTGGCGCGGGGGCAGTGAAAGCTCGCAGTTCGGGCGAAATCATAATTTTAAAACTTTTTAGATTACCAAATAAATTATTCAATATCCAATATGAATAATTCATTCATATTTCACCTAAACATATTTATTCGATATCAAATAACGACATAAATAGTTAAGAAACATCGCGAAACGTTTACGAAAATGTTTTTCCGTAAAATGGCCTAAAACACATTTTTGACCGAACCGACCACCCAATACACATGAGGGCTGCCCAAGTCAGCCTCAATAGTATTAGGGCAGTTCATGGGCTGCCCAAACATTGACAAATTCATAGTTTGGCCAGCCGTCACGCAGTTGCCACAAAAGTCACCCGGTAACGCCATTTTTCGCTGTTTTCACTTATTTCAACTCCGAAATAATTTCCAGCAATTGTTCCAACACCCAAAACACATCCAATACATTTATATGACATTATTTTCATCACCATATGAACAGTATTTCCAGATCTGATCCAGAAGTAAAAATATCAATTTTTTCATGCTTAAAATCCAATTTTCCAACATTAATCTAATTAATCTTAACACCAACCAAAGTCACCACAAATGAACCACCCAAGAACAATTCTAGGCATTACAAGAGTGATCATAACACTCTAGAATTGCAATTTATCATCAAATCATAAAATTGAATCTATATTACAATAATATCATCCAATATTACTTCACACATGCTCAAAACCTTCCCATCCATCCTCCAAATCCAAAAGCCACAAATTTATAGAAAAGAAGAAACCCTAGGATCTCACTGATCATCAAGAAACAAGAAATATATTTTCTAAGCTTAGGGATTTGTAGAATTACCTTTAATCATCTAATTCCTTAGCTTTTTTTCTTGATTTTTCTTCCTTTTCTTTCTTGAATCATCAAGTGAATTTAAGAGGTATTTGGAAGTGAAGATTTTCGACCAAGCAAGCCATTAAGGAGAAAAGAAAAAAATTTCCGCTTTTAAAATGTGATAGCCGACTTACCTAAGGGCAAAATAGTCATTTTTGTATTTTAATTTCATTAAATTAAAATCAAGATAAGATAAGATAAGCTTTAAGTTTGAAAAATCAAATTTACACACTTAAGCTTAATTAAAACATGCCACATGTATAAATAATAATTAAACATATTGCATAACATTTATGTAATATGGATATTATTTAATTATTCAAATATTTAGTATTTAAATATATAAATAAATAATTAATATAATTATTATTATATATGTATTTTTATTTACATTAAATAACAAATACATATATTAATGGCATGTGTCAAAGTCTCATTTGATAATTAATTAATGTGTATCTAATCCAATTATGTATCAAATACAAATACACAATAATTATGATTGACCAAAAATGCCCTTATGCATGTGTTTTCGTTTAACCGATTAAATTATTCGAATTAACTCATTTAATCTGATGAAGTATTATGAATAATATGTATTATTCATAACGCGTTGCCCAATTTCTCAACGAGTACACTTCATATTGTGGGACTCTCTAAGTTTAGGTTTATCCATCACGAAATCCAATTTCGTGTCCATAATTCACCCACTCATGAAATATGACGACCACGGATAATCTCGCTAAACTATGAAAGTCAAGGTCATTGCTTACGTATAATCCCTCAGTCACATGCTATCCATATTATACCTGGGATATAGATAAGAACGTCAAATTCGTATGGTATAATATAGTCGACTTTCAAATTGACGATCTCTAAATAACCCTCAAAACTGATTTACGAAGTTATACCACGGTCATGGATTTACTAGATCGTAAACATGTGCAGGATACCTATGCCCTCTACATAAGACTGATATATTCTATCTTGATATGCACAGGATATCATTAGCATCAGTCCACACCCAACGAACGGGCAGAGGTCTGATCTAAATAGATCGGTGAAGTGAATGCCATCAAAGTGTGGAGGATAACTCATATATCCACAGTGGTATCTCAAGTTGAAGGACCACTATGCTCGCTCAACTCGAGAAGATTCCTATTGACGTTGGTGTACCATCTATTAGGAAATCTTCAGTGAGTCGTTCAGTGTTTATCAAATAAACACCTACATGTCTATACGAGTCTCCCGAGACTCATGGTTCATTGGGATAAACCATCGGACCAAGTCACGATATACAACATGTACTGGTCTTATCAGATTTTACTAACCGACCCGTGTTAGTAAACCTTGACCATGAACTTTATTTAAGGATATACAACTTATAGTGACGCTTCCCAATGTCAATTACAAACTACGTTGTAATTGCGCACTACGTTGTAAATCCTAGGGTCTTTGTCTAATATACACGTATCACTAAATCTGATTTAGATTCAATCTAACCATAATTAGATATCTAATCATAATTAGATATCTAATCTCAATTAGATCG